>JARQOD010005829.1:0-45980 GCA_033576555.1 Oophaga sylvatica
ATCAGAGACACCGGCGTACTATGAGGGGCCTTGTGCCAGTTCCCGGAGCTTACAAGTGTGCCCCCCTGCTAGCTCAGGGCCCCAGCACTTGCAATACTTACCTCTCCCTGCTCCACCGCTGTTACGTCTTCCGCTTTCCTGACAGTGACATTCAGGTCAGAGAGTGCAATGATGTCACGTCTGTGCGCCCACTGCCTGAACAGTCACAGTGCAGAGAGCTGGAAGATGGCGACGCTGAGGAGTCCAGAGTAGAGCAGTGCCCAGTGAGGAGAGGTATTTCATTTTTTTTAGTGGTTGGAGCAATATATGGGGAGCATTATACACTGGAGAATTATGTATGGGGCCCATCATACACTTGAGCATCATAGATAGGGCCCATTATACACTGGAGCATCATCCATGGGGCACATCATATACTGGAGCATCATATGGGGCCCATTATATATGGCGCATCATATTGGGCACATTATATATGGAGAATCAGATGGAGACCTTTATATATGGAGCATTATATATGGAGACCATTATATTTGGAGCATTATACTATGGAGTTCATCATACACTGGAGCGTCATATATGGGGCCCATCATATACTAGAGCATCATATGGGGTTCATTATTTATGGGGCATCATATATGGCCCTTTATATATGGAGCATCATATGGAGCACATATGGGGCCTATTCTGTATGGAGCATTATATGGAGCCCATTCTGTTTTGAGCAATAAATGGGGCTCATTATTCTATATAGAGCAATATATGGGGTTCATTATTCTGCATGGCACACTATGTGGTGCCCATAATACAGTATGGAGGACTATACTGTCCGTTTTTTGAGCTATTGTAGAATTTAAAATAGATATCACTCATGTAATGTAAGAAGTGAAGTATTTGGCATTGTACTATACCTATATTTCTCTGCCGTATCGGAGCATCATGAATTGTGGTATGTGTTAAAGGGCTCACTGAGACTCTTTCGCCAGGGGCCCACGAAAACCTGGAGCCAGCCCTGCCCCCCCCATAACTTTAGCCAAATAACCCCCAGTTTTCAATGCGTTACTATTATTATAAAGTAAATTAAGGTTGACAAGGAATTGATGTAGTTGGCATTGAAATGGGCACTGTAGGTGTGTTTACTGTCCTCTACTCCCTGCTGACTTTTATTCCCCATTGACTTGCATTGGGGTCGGATTTCGACTCCGACCCGACCATTTCCGTTAGTCGGATGACTTCATTTGACTCGACTTTTGAGAAAGTCGTGTTTCACGAAACCTGACTCGACCATAAAAAAAGGCAAAGTCGCTCATCTCTAGTCCCGAACTGATGTCTCAAGAAATGCTGAATAGCAGGAAAAGCGACAGTTAAACATTAGTTGCTTAATCAGCTTTTTTGCTATGCCTTAACCACAATCTTTCATATATCCAGATAACCAATAATATAGAAGCTTGACCTTATGGTAATTAATTAACCACCCCTTTCTATATGCAACTGTAAAAACATGTATGTACAATAAACCATCAGTATTGATGGAATATTATTCTGTCACCTCGGAGTGCAGTGTCATTCCTGAGCGCTCAAATACTCAGCCTAATTGGGAACAGCCACAGCACACACAGGGATAGATTTATCCTAACCAAAATTTCCTTCACACACGTGCACCAAATCATACACAATTTTCCCACTCCCTTCCAGGACAGTTGGACATTCAGGGGCTTCAATCCAGGTGTCCTTCCCTTCATAAACACTAAACCTGTGGGTGTACCCTGAGGTCCTCTCACACAGTTTGTAGAGCTTCATTTCGTATCTGTCCCTCTTACTGAACAGGTATTGCCAGAATTTGCACCTCCCTTTTGAAATGTACTAAGGACTTATCCACGTAGATTTCCTATTGGGGAACGTACAACTCAGCAAACTTGTTGCTGAAGTGCTCAATGACTAGCCGAACTTTGAAAAGTCAGTCAAAGTTGGGGTAATTTTGAGGAGGACATTGTGCATTATCACTGTAATGCAAACATTTTTGGATTGCCTGAAATCATTTACGGGACATGGCCATATGGAACATTGGGGTGTTAAACAAAACATCAAGACAATATTGCCAAAGCTTTGGCTTCTACACTAACCCCATCTAAAGACCCCCCAAAATATCATAATTTCTACTGTGTCTATGTGGGTCTGTGGAGCCCAGCTGCGACTGAATCCATATCTCCCAGAAGGGTGCACTGATAGAATATCCCACTAGAGGTCATTATACACATGCACACACGTTCACTTATCCCAAAGACCACCAGAGGGAGCTGTTTTAGACATATAAAAGACAGTTACACAGGAAACATCTAGTTAGTTCAGTGCAGCCATCTTAGAGGGCTCAGTCAGTCAGTCTGCAGGAAGGTGAAGTGCAGAGCTGAGATTGAGAGGCTGCAGAGCTATTCAGTTCACAAGCAAGTGGAGTCTAGTAAAGAGTGAAACAGCATCACTCCAGCCTAGTCAGAGCTGAATCTAGGAGTGCAGCTCAATGAGAAGCGTGCCGACGCTTAAAGAGCGGTGAAGAGGCAAACCACCAACTGCCAGTGTGTGATCGTGTGAGGATCCGAGTAGGCCGAAGGCGAGTGGAAAGTTAATGAGGTAGAAAAGTCTTTATAGCTTACCTCAGCAAGTATTCACTGGACACCGGGGTCCGAGCCTATAGGGATCTCCACGACCCATTAGGAGAACACCGGAGTTCCTGGAGGACTATAAGTCCCAGGAGTACCACAGAGCTGATACGTAGCAGGATCAGGAGGACGGAGTCTAGCCGTGCACGGCAAATAGAGACTGTGTACTTCAAGAAGAGGTCCAACCACAAGGTCAGCCAGGTACAAGACTGAGACTAAGTTAGGCCCAGCTACACGCAGGCCAAGACTTCATTACAAAAAGGCTGAGAACAGGAGGCCACACACCTACTCAGTGGAGGAATCTGGATGTGCACCCTTCACCCTCCAGTGCTCCGGGAAGCGCCTGCAACATCTTCAGTAAAGGTACTGATGCGCACAAGATGCCAGTACCAGGGCTATGGGGTACTTGGCACCGAGCCCGTTGAAGTCTATGGGGGATGTCACTGGCAGCAGAGCTCGGTCCGTGGCCCTGGGCGCTCATACAATGGGGGATATTTACAGGGGATTTTAGTAATAGTTCGTGACGCCACCTGTGGTTTCTGATCAATTTGACCAGCGCTGCAAGATGAATCTTCTGAGGGGATGTTATGGGGCAGCTGGATGTTAAGTCCCCCACAGGTGGGACTAGTCCCTCAAAGTCTATGGTGTTGCAGGGTGCAGGTAATAAGTCAAACACACACAAGCTGGTCTCTTTCCATACCTTTACTGATGTTGTTGGCAGGTATATCCCGGGAAGCTGGTCAGGGTGGAGAATGCACATTCAGGTAATCGCTGAGCAGGTTTGAGGCCTCCTTTCCCTTTAAAGTGTATGTGAGTCCTAACTTGCATAAAGTCAAGTTTAACTTCTATTGCAACAGCTATGCCCGGTCGACATTGTGGTAGAGCCTTTTCTGTCTCTGATACTCAGATGTTGGCAAGAACGAAGTCCTTCTATTGCAGCGTCCTGCTCAAAGTTCCTGTTCTCCCTGACTCAAGTTACGTATCAACACTTAGGGCTACCTTCTGTGACTTGAAGTCCAGCAAGGATTCCGGTGTTTCTCTTACTAGACGTGAAGTACTAGCAATGCTTCGGACCCGGTGTCCGGTTAAGTCGAGTGAAGGTGATCTGTCACCGAAAACACTCTTCCTTCTTTCTCCACTCGCCTGTCGCCCTGCTCTCACCCTTAACATAAGCACGGGTAGCAGTAGGTGTAGGAGTCAGCTTTTCTTCCAAGCTCACTGACCTGATCTCAGTTAGCTCGTCATTGTAACACTGTCGTAGTTCCCTTCCTTCTTTCCCTTCAAAACTCTGTCCAGAGCAGCTGTCATGTATAGTGTACAGTTCCTATAGCGTCTTGTGCTTGGGTGCGAGGAAAACACAGGAGACATAGGTTGAAATGAAATGACTTGTATTACTTCATACAAGCATGCTGAAAAGTTCACACAGTTTGCAGGAACAGCGACAGGAGACACAGCAGGCCAGAGTAACTTCAAGCACTACAGTAAATCTCCAAAGCAGGTTCAGGATCTCTTCTCTGTACCGTAATTCCTCTGCAAACATGGATTCACCAAACAGCAGGTTTCCAGAGTCCAAAAGTGTTCCAAGGTTCCTCAGTAGGGAATAGCTGGAGTACAAGTCCAAGGCTTCCAGGAGTCAGGTCACAGACTGACTGAGGCTTGATTCAGGAGCACTGATTGTTCAGCTGAGGCTGCTTAAGAAGCAAGAGACAGAAAGCAAAATGGCCGACGGAAAACTGAGTTTCAAGGAACATGTCAACAGAGACAAAGAACCTTACATTACTCCCCCCTTAGGGACAACCTCCGGATGACCTCAGACCAGGCTTGTCAGGGTACCTCTGATGAAACTGGCGGAGCAGGCGAGGAGCATTTACATTATTGACTGGTTCCCATGAGTTGTCCTCCACTGGGTAGCCCTGCCATTTAATCAAATATTGCAACTGATTTCTGTACAACCTGGAATCTAGAATCCTTTCCACCATAAATTCTTCCTGACCATCGACCAGCACTGAGTCAGGGCAAGGAGAAGAACGTCCAGGAAACGTATTGGGTGTTGCAGCCTTTAGTAGGGATACATGAAAGACAGGGTGGATTCTCATATTTCTGGGCAGTTGAAGACGACAAGCAACAGCACTTATAATCTTATTGATCTTATAAGGTCCAATGTACTTATGTCCCAATTTAGACGATGGAATCTTTAATTTAAGATTTCTGGTTGACAGCCAGACCAAACCTCCTACCTTGAAAGCTGGTGCAGGTTTACGAAATTTATCTGCTGCTTTCTTGTACCTTTCCTGAGCCAATTCTAGATTTTCCTTTAGAAGATCCATATTCTTTTGTAAAGAAGTGATTCTTTCAGCCACTGCCGGCAAGGGCGTATCTATGGGAAATCGAGAAAGAATGTTAGGATGATAACCTAGATTGGAGTAAAAAGGAGACTGCTTAGTGGAGGCGCTCTGAGAGTTGTTATAAGAGAACTCAGCCAGTGGAAGTAGATCCACCCAATCATCCTGTAGGTGGCAGATAAAACAGCGGAGATACTGCTCCAGGGTCTGATTGGTTCGTTCTGTCTGTCCATTAGCCTAGGGATGAAAAACAGAAGAAAGGTTTACTTTAATGTCCAATGCTGCACAGAAATTTTGCCAAAACCTTGAAGTGAATTGCACCCATCGATCCGAAATGACCTCATCCGGTACTCCATGTAAGCGAAACACATTCTTAATCATCAAGTCTGATGTCTGTTTTGCAGTGGGTAAGCCGACACAAGGGATAAAATGAGCTGCCTTTGTTAGACGGTCAACCACCACTAGAATGGTGTTCTTCCCTTGAGAGGTTGGTAACTCCACAATGAAGTCCATAGAAATGGATCCCCACGGGCGGGACGGGGTGGGAAGAGGTTGCAACAGACCAGTTGGTGAGGAGCGAGGTGTTTTGCATCTTGCACAGACTTCACATGAAGTGACATAGTTTAAGACATCTTTCCTGTAAGTGGGCCACCAAAAGAAACGAGAAAGAAATTCTTGTGTCTTTAGAATTCCCCTATGCCCGGCTATCTTGGAATCGTGGATGAGTTGCAATACTCTTAATCTGACTGTTTCAGGTATATACAGACGTTGTCCCTGAATCCACACACCATTCTTAAAGACAAGACTTACGTCCCTTTGGGGTTGAGCCAACAAAGAATCCGCATGGTATGCTTCCTTGATGTCCTTAAGTAGGTCTTGATTATGAATCACTCCCAGGAATCTAGAGTCAGGAAGAATAGTCTTAGGAGGAGTAAGTGGACGTGTCTCTGCTGAATGAATCCTAGAGAGTGCATCAGCCTTTCCATTGCGCGATCCTGGTCTATAAGAAATGACAAAATTTAATTGGTTTAGGAAAAGATTCCAGCGAGCCTGGCGAGGAGTCAGGCACTTAGCCGACCTGATAAATTCAAGGTTACGATGGTCTGTCAGGACGACTATTTGCTGTGCAGCTCCCTGAAGAAGGTGTCTCCATTCCTTGAAGGCGGCAATAATGGCCAACAATTCTCTATTGCCCACATCGTAGTTCCTCTCAGCCGAAGACAACTGCTGGGAAAAGAAGGCACAGGGATGCAAGACATTCTTCTCACCTGTTCTCTGAGAGAGTATAGCTCCAATGGCACAGTCTGAAGCATCCACCTCTATTATGAAGGCAAGCTCGGGGTTGGGATGTACTAAGATAGGTGCGGTGGTAAATTTATCCTTTAAACAGGAAAATGCTTCCTGAGCTTGCGGGGTCCAGGAGAACCTAGACTGTTTCCAGGTAAGTTGGGTGATAGGTGACACTACCTCAGAAAAATTCTTAATGAAACGTCTATAGAAGTTGGCAAACCCGATGAAACGCTGCACCTCCTTCACATTTCTAGGAATTGGCCAATCCTTGATGGCTTGGGTCTTGCTTCCATCCATACTAATCCCTTGCGTAGATAGTACATACCCCAGAAATTGAATTTCGGTCCTATGGAATTCACATTTTTCAAGTTTGATGTAGAGATGGTTTTGTCTTAGGCGTTCTAAGACCATTCTCACATGTCCATGATGTTCCTCTGTGGAGTTAGAAAAAATTAGAATATCATCCAGATAAATCACCACAAATGTATCTAGGAGATCCCTGAAGATATCATTCATGAAGTGTTGGAAAGTGGCTGGGGCGGTACTCAGACCAAAAGGCATAACTAGATATTCAAAGTGTCCATAGCGTGACCTGAAAGCAGTCTTCCATTCATCCCCAGGTCTAATATGGACCAAGTTATAGGCCCCACGGAGATCCAGTTTAGAGAAAATTTTGGCATGCCGCACTCTCTCCAACAACTCAGGGATTAAAGGCAATGGATAACGGTTTCTAATAGTAACCTTATTGAGTTCCCTATAGTCTATGCAGGGTCTCAGAGATCCATCTTTCTTCTTCACAAAGAAGATGGGTGCACCTGCGGGAGATGAAGAGGGGCGTATGAAGCCCTTGGCTAAATTTTCGTCTATATAATCCTTCAAAGCTTTTAGCTCGGGCCCCGCTAGGGGTAGATCTTACCAAAGGTATCTGTTATGTTACGGTAGCTGAGGAGTGCAGGTAAAAAAGGAAATACACCAGAGCAGTTGGAATCTATGAGATTGCAGTACCCTGACTAACCACCGCAACTAGAGGCAGCCGTGGAGCGTTACTACGATGGTCCTAGACGCCTCGTCACAGCCTGAGAAACTAACTACACCTAAAGATAGAAATAGGAAAGCTATCTGCCCTGGAGCAGAACCCCAAAGATAATAGAAAGCCCCCAAACATGTAATGGCGGTTAGACAAGAGGAAATACTGACACAGAAAGAAAATAGTATGAGCAAACGCTGGGGCCCAAACTATCTAAATAGAAAAGGACAGGAAGGGTACTTACTGCAATCCCAGAAAACCCTGAAAAACACCAACTCTACTAATTTCAAAATCACCTGAGATCACACGACCTCTACCACCTAAATTAGTTCTCTGGTGTAACAAAAACAGCAGCCACTGAAAAAACTGCAAAAAGCAAAAGTACAAAACACAGTGGCTGGACTAAACTGAGAGGGCAAAAGCCCCCGGAGGGGACCCAGAAGGCCCCCACAGAAGTGCAGGACAAAATGCAAAAATATAGCAAAAACACAAAATAAGAAATTGTCTTATCTGATAGCAGGAGATGCAGACACGACACAGCAGGCTACAAGGGAAACTGGAAAGAAGGATTCAGACCAGAACAATTGATCACCGGCAACCCTGATGGGAAAATGATTCCCTTAAATAAGACCAATCAGTAACACCTGATTCCCAATCCTCACTAGTACCGCTTGTAACCACCAGAGGGAGCCTCTGCTCAGAACTCATCTCAAACCCATTCACAACAGTACCCCCCCCTTGAGGAGGGGTCACCGAACCCTCATTTGAGCAACCAGGTCGGTCAGGATGAGTTCTATGATACGCACGGATAAGTCTCCTAGCATGGATGTCCGAAGCAAACACCCAAGAATTATCTTCCTGACCATAACCTCTCCATTTAACCAAATACTGGAGTCTTCGTCTAGAAAAACGAGAATCCAATATTTTCTCAACCACATACTCCAGATTGCCCTCAACCAAAACAGGGTCAGGAGGCACAGCAGCAGGAACCACTGGCTCAACAAACCTCTTCAACAAGGACTTGTGGAACACGTTATGGATCTTAAATGTCCCTGGAAGAAGCAAACGAAAAGAAACAGGATTAATAATCTCCATGATCTTATAAGGTCCAATGAACCTAGGCTTAAATTTAGGAGATGCTACTCTCATAGGAATATTCTTTGAGGACAACCAGACCAAGTCCCCCACTTTAAACCGAGGACCATCAGTCCTATGCCGGTTAGCAAACCGCTGGGCCTTCTCCTGAGAGAGGGACAACCTCTCCACTACCTGGTCCCAAATCTGCTGCATACGCTCAACAACAGAGTCAACACCTGGACAGACAGAAGCCTCCGTCTGTCCTGAAGAAAATCGAGGGTGAAACCCAGAATTACAGAAAAACGGAGACATCAAAGTGGCAGAGCTAGCCCTATTATTAAGAGCAAACTCAGCCAAAGGCAAAAAAGAGACCCAGTCATCCTGATCAGCAGACACAAAGCATCTTAGATAAGTCTCCAATGTCTGGTTTGTTCTCTCAGTTTGACCATTGGTCTGAGGATGAAATGCCGAGGAGAAAGACAATTGAACACCCAGTTTAGAACAAAAAGTCCTCCAAAATCTGGAAACAAACTGGACTCCTCTGTCAGACACAATGTTCTCAGGAATGCCGTGTAAACGAACCACGTGCTGAAGGAACAACGGCACCAATTCAGAGGAGGAAGGCAACTTAGGTAATGGCACAAGATGTATCATTTTGGAAAACCTATCACAAATTACCCAGATGGTGGTCATTCTCTGAGAAACAGGAAGATCGGAAATGAAATCCATAGAGATATGGGTCCATGGTCTCTTGGGCACAGGCAATGGCATCAACAAACCACTAGAGCGAGAGCAAGGCTTGGAGCGAGAGCAAGTCCCGCAGGACTGCACAAATTCCCTGACATCGCGAGACAAGGTAGGCCACCAAAAGGACCGACTAACCAAGTCTCTGGTACCAAAAATTCCGGGATGCCCAGCCAATGCGGAACAATGAATCTCAGACATCACACTCTTTTTCCATTGGTCCGGGACAAACAATTTTCCAACAGGGCAGCGCTCGGGCCTATCCTCCTGACACCCCTCCAGAGCAAGTCTCAAATTAGGCGAGATGGCGGAAAGAACTACACCTTCCTTCAAAATAACAGAGGGATCAGATAGCTCAGGAGAGTCCGCAAGGAAACTCCTCGAGAGGGCATCCGCCTTAACATTCTTAGTGCCAGGAAGAAAGGAAACCACAAAATTAAAACGTGTGAAAAACAAGGCCCACCTGGCCTGTCTAGGATTGAGTCGCTTGGCAGATTCCAGATAGACCAGATTCTTATGGTCCGTAAGGACCACCACCTGATGTTTGTCTCCCTCCAGCCAATGTCTCCACTCTTCAAAAGCCCACTTCATGGCCAATAACTCCCGATTACCCACGTCATAATTACGTTCAGTAGGAGAAAATTTTCGAGAGAAAAAGGCACAAGGGTTACTTTTAGAGGTCTCTGGATCTTTTTGGGACAAAACGGCACCTGCCCCAATTTCAGAGGCATCAACCTCCACCTGAAATGGCAGAGAAACATCAGGCTGCCGTAGAACAGGAGCAGAAGTGAATCTCTGCTTAAGTTCCTGAAACGCAGAGACTGCCTCAGGAGGCCAATTCACCACATCAGAACCCTTTCTGGTCAAATCAGTTAATGGTTTAACAATAACAGAGAAATTACCAATAAATTTACGATAAAAATTGGCAAAACCCAAAAATCTCTGAAGAGCCTTTAATGAAGTAGGTTGGACCCAATCACAGATGGCCTGAACCTTGACCGGGTCCATTTCAATAACAGATGGGGACAAAATGAATCCCAGAAATGAGATCTTCTGTACGCCAAAAAGACACTTTGATCCCTTCACATACAGAGCATTCTCTCTCAAAATCTGGAATACAGTTCGAACATGTTTCACATGAGAGTCCCAGTCATTAGAAAAAATCAAGATATCATCCAAATAAACAATCAGAAACTTGTCCACAAAATCCCTGAAAATGTCATTCATGAAGGACTGGAAGACGGAAGGAGCATTAGTGAGCCCAAAGGGCATCACAAGGTACTCAAAATGCCCTTCAGGGGTGTTAAATGCCGTCTTCCATTCATCCCCGTGCTTAATGCGAATAAGGTTATACGCCCCCCTGAGGTCAAGCTTGGTAAACCAAGTAGCGTTTTTCACCCTGGAAAACAGGTCAGAAATCAAGGGTAACGGGTATTGATATTTCACAGTAATATTGTTCAAGAGACGATAATCAATACACGGCCTTAATGAACCATCTTTTTTGGCCACAAAGAAAAAACCGGCACCTAAGGGTGAAGAGGATGGTCTGATATGACCCTTCTCCAATGATTCCTTGATATAAGACCGCATAGCGTCATGTTCAGGTACAGACAAGTTAAAAAGGCGACCCTTAGGGAATTTACTACCTGGCACTAATTCAATAGCGCAGTCATAGCTCCTATGGGGAGGTAAGGATGCAGATTTACTTTCGCTAAACACATCAGAAAAATCAAACAAAAAGTCAGGAACATCCTCAGCCTGGGGGGAGGCAGAAAAAACAGGAGTGTTGGTATTAACACATTGGCAGCCCCAACTGGTTACAGACACAGATTTCCAATCCAAAACAGGATTATGAGACTGTAACCAAGGGAAACCCAGCACGATAATGTCATGCAGATTATATAGAACCAAAAATTTGCAGCACTCCTGGTGATCAGGTTCAACCCTCATTATCACCTGAGTAGAAAACTGGGGTTTATTCTCAGCCAAAGGGGTAGAATCGATCCCCAGTAGGGGAATAGACTTCTGTAGGGGTATCAAGGGAAATCCACAACGTTTAGCAAAATCATAATCCATCAGGTTAATAGCTGCTCCAGAATCAACGAAAGCCTGAGCAGAAAATGAGGACAGAGAGCATATCAGAGTGACAGTTAATAAAAACTTAGTCTGAACACTACCCAAGACAACTGAGCGTGCAAAACGTCTTCCCCGCTTAGGGCAGACTGAAATAGCATGAGAGGCATCACCACAGTAGAAACATAACCCATTGCGCTTTCGAAACTCATGACGCTGTGCCCCAGACACCACTCCATCACACTGCATGGGCTCAGCAGCTGGCTCACAAGGCAACACCACTCCACGCATACTTCTCCGCTCACGCAAACGTCTGTCAATTTGAATCGCTAATGACATAGAATCATTGAGACCAGAGGGGACAGGGAATCCCACCATAACATCCTTTACATTATCCGACAGACCCTTCCGGAAAAGGGCCGCCAAAGCGTCGTCATTCCATTTGGTCAGGACTGCCCACCTACGGAATCTCTGACAGTATAACTCAGCGTCATCAAGCCCCTGATTTAATGCCAACAAGGCTTTTTCAGCTTGATCAGTAACATTAGGCTCATCGTACAATAACCCCAAAGCCTGAAAAAATGCATCAACATCACTCAAAACAGGATCCCCAGGTGTGAGGGAAAAAGCCCAATCCTGAGGATCGCCGCGCAGGAGAGAGATGACAATTTGAACCTGCTGCGCTGCGTTTCCTGAGGACTTAGATTTTAAGGCAAGAAACAATTTACAATTATTTTTGAAATTCTGAAACTTAGCTCGATCCCCTGAAAACAAATCTGGCATGGGGATCCTAGGTTCCACAACAGGCAACCTAGCAAGATATGCAGCAATACTCCGAACCTCAGTGGCAAGCTGATCCACACGGCCAGACAACTGTGCAAACTCCATTGGGAGAAAAGATCCTCCCCAGCACCAGAGATACAGAGGGAAAAAAAAAAAAAAAATGCAACAAACAGAAAAATATCTCTGACAACTTTTCTTCCTTCAAAATATTTTTTCCCTTCTGTGAGTACCATACAATTTTTATGGCCGGTGATACTGTTATGTTACGGTAGCTGAGGAGTGCAGGTAAAAAAGGAAATACACCAGAGCAGTTGGAATCTATGAGATTGCAGTACCCTGACTAACCACCGCAACTAGAGGCAGCCGTGGAGCGTTACTACGATGGTCCTAGACGCCTCGTCACAGCCTGAGAAACTAACTACACCTAAAGATAGAAATAGGAAAGCTATCTGCCCCAGAGCAGAACCCCAAAGATAATAGAAAGCCCCCAAACATGTAATGGCGGTTAGACAAGAGGAAATACTGACACAGAAAGAAAATAGTATGAGCAAACGCTGGGGCCCAAACTATCTAAATAGAAAAGGACAGGAAGGGTACTTACTGCAATCCCAGAAAACCCTGAAAAACACCAACTCTACTAATTTCAAAATCACCTGAGATCACACGACCTCTACCACCTAAATTAGTTCTCTGGTGTAACAAAAACAGCAGCCACTGAAAAAACTGCAAAAAGCAAAAGTACAAAACACAGTGGCTGGACTAAACTGAGAGGGCAAAAGCCCCAGGAGGGGACCCAGAAGGCCCCCACAGAAGTGCAGGACAAAATGCAAAAATATAGCAAAAACACAAAATAAGAAATTGTCTTATCTGATAGCAGGAGATGCAGACACGACACAGCAGGCTACAAGGGAAACTGGAAAGAAGGATTCAGACCAGAACAATTGATCACCGGCAACCCTGATGGGAAAATGATTCCCTTAAATAAGACCAATCAGTAACACCTGATTCCCAATCCTCACTAGTACCGCTTGTAACCACCAGAGGGAGCCTCTGCTCAGAACTCATCTCAAACCCATTCACAACAGGTATCTCGGCTCCGGGCAATAATTCAATTGGACAATCATATGGACGGTGAGGAGGAAGCTGATCAGCGTTCTTCTTGTCACATAAATCCACATAGTCCTGGTATACAGCTGGTAGTTCAGGGACTGACATGGTTCCTTTAGGAACAGAGCAAGCTGAAACTCCTTGACTCATCTGTTTCTCCGGAAAGTGTAATTCCTTGGTCTCCCAGTTAATCGTAGGATTCTGCGCCTGCAGCCATGGTAGCCCTAGAATGATGGGAAAGTGGGGAGAAGAGATAAGCAAAAAAGACATTTTCTCCTGATGATCTTTACCCATAAGGACCCTCAAAGGCTCTGTTTCTTGATCCACTGGTCCAGAAGTCAGTAGAGAGCCATCCACAGTCTCCATCTGTACTGGAGTAGCCTTCTTCACTGAACGTATCCCCTGTTTCAGAGCAAAGGAGATATCCATAAAATTTCCACTTGCTCCTGAGTCGATCATAGCAGAGCTAGACACCCAGACTGAGTCAACCCAGAGTTTGATGGAAAGGAAGCAATGAGAATTGTTTCTTTTACAACTCAGCTGGGACACCGCTGAGGAAACTTGAAAAATTGCAGCGTTTATACCGTCATCGTCCCCAGAACTAACAGAGTTTAAGTCCGAGAAATCAAGATCTCTTGCAGCAGATCTCTCTGGAGCCTGAGGCTCGGACATGACAGAGCTCCTCTCGCAACACTCACAGTGAATGACTGCTGCAGTAGTCTTACGAGAACGGCTGGGGCAGTTTATAATGAAGTGCCCTGACTTACCACAGTAGAAACATAGATTTTCCTTTATACGATGTTCTTTGCGTGCATCACTAACCCGTCTTTGCAAAGAGTCCACCTGCATGGGTTCAGGTTCTGGTTCCCTTGTGATCCTACTCAAAGGTTCCTTAGCTGAGGAGGGAGGTAGTAAAAGGTTAGTGCGATTATTTTCGAACCATCTCTCTTGTCTGCGTTCAGTCAGACGAGCATCAATACGGATACAATAGTTGATAAAGTCACCTAACGCAGTGGGAGGGTCGGCACGAGCAAGTTCATCCTTAATCAGTGGAGACAACCCTTTCCGAAAAATAGATTTTTTAGCGGAAGTGTCCCAAGTGGTATCAAGAGCCCATCTCCTGAAATCCAGGGCATATTCGGCTACTGAACGCTTACCTTGGCGCAAAGTTAACATGGCTGCTTCAGCTGTTGCACCTCGATTGGGGTCATCAAACACCTGCCCCATGGCTGAAATAAAAGCATCAAGGTGATTCAAACAATCATCCTCAGTCTCAATCAGAGGGTTTGCCCACATCAAAGCCTTATTGGTAAGCAACATGATTATAGTAAGCACTTTGGATCGTTCAGTGGGAAATTGTGAAGCATGTGCAGAGAAAAATAAATTGCATTGATTAATAAATCCCTGAATTTCTCACGTTCACCGCCAAAACGAAAAGGAGGTAATTTGGGGATCCCAGAACTTGGGGTTATGGCAGGAGCCTGGGCTCGTTCCTCTAGAGCCTCAATCCTGGCTCGCAATTCCTGGGTAGTCTGTCCAAACACTTGCAAATTATGATTAGTGAGGTCCTGTAGGCTTGCAAAACGGGTTTTTAAAGTCTGTACATCTGAAAGGATTGTATCAGTCACTCCGCAAAGTTCCTTTATGCGGGCCTCCATCTTCCAGATCTTTTAAGGCAGAGGTGCTGGAAGGAGAAGAGGAAAGGAAAAAAAAAAAAAACAATAGTGTTTACCTGTGGTAACACTCCAGAGTAAAATTTTAAGGGAATGCGCTCACCTGGAATGGTTGTGAGAAGTCACAACCACTGTCATCACATAAGGTATTAAACGGACATCTGATATCCACAGTCACAGCAGACACGGCTTTCCCAGACCCAGCAGACACTAAACATTGGCTCCTGAATCTTGTCATGTATAGTGTACAGTTCCTATAGCGTCTTGTGCTTGGGTGCGAGGAAAACACAGGAGACATAGGTTGAAATGAAATGACTTGTATTACTTCATACAAGCATGCTGAAAAGTTCACACAGTTTGCAGGAACAGCGACAGGAGACACAGCAGGCCAGAGTAACTTCAAGCACTACAGTAAATCTCCAAAGCAGGTTCAGGATCTCTTCTCTGTACCGTAATTCCTCTGCAAACATGGATTCACCAAACAGCAGGTTTCCAGAGTCCAAAAGTGTTCCAAGGTTCCTCAGTAGGGAATAGCTGGAGTACAAGTCCAAGGCTTCCAGGAGTCAGGTCACAGACTGACTGAGGCTTGATTCAGGAGCACTGATTGTTCAGCTGAGGCTGCTTAAGAAGCAAGAGGGAAGAATCAGGGCGGGAACATGAAAACTGGAAACTCCATATTAACTGAGGGCAAGAGCTGCAGAAAGACAGAAAGCAAAATGGCCGACGGAAAACTGAGTTTCAAGGAACATGTCAACAGAGACAAAGAACCTTACAGCAGCTCACAGGACGTTCCGTCAGACTGTATACACGCTGTAGCTCCGAGAGTCACTTTCCACGTTCTAGAGAACACAGGCAGATTGTTCTGAGATAACAGATTCAGTTGTAGCTCTGACTAGGCTAGAGTAATTTCCTTTCTACTCGTACTAGCCTCCACTTCAGTTCAAGATGAGCTACCTAAGCTCTGTCAGGAATCAGTCTTCTCTCCTCTCCCTCCAAGACCAGAACTTGAACTAACTTTTTTAACTGCTACGTCACACTAACTTAAATAGTCTAAGATGCCCTCTGGTGGCAGTGTTGGGAAGTGTGCGTGAATGAATATCAGGTTTTTACAATTACCTTCCTGTTCACTCTCCTGGGAACATGTGTACCAAGCGCAGCTGAGCCACACATCCCCCCCTAGTTATCATCAGCACTCCTGGGCTGAAATAGAAAAGGAAAACATTTTTATAATATAACATCAACAATTTAACTCATCCCTTGCGGGAGGTAAGGACTCTTTAACGTTACAATGTATACAATGTCAAGTAGAAAAATATCGAAACCATTTTTCACATAAATACAATATACTTATGGAGGACCCGCACCAAAAACCTCCCACGTGGGTCCTGGGTGGGCTGCAGGACTTCTCTGCTGCAGTCCTCACTCTAGGCCACACCATACGGGTTTTTCTTCAGAGGTAGATATGGTTTTCACGTAAAACCAAGATGGGGCACCGAAGTGCGAACTATTTACAGATAAAGTTTTTGGGCTGGCACAGTCCTCAGCCACGCAGTCCTTGCATAATAAAACACATTTCAAGAAATCACATTAATTCTTAACTCTTTTTACCCAAATGGGTTATTCTACTTCAATTACATTTGGCAAATAAACATTATCAAACATTTTTCAATAAAGTGCAAATCTTCTTCATCAAACTTCTTCAAACTTTATACAGGTGCAGTAAACCCTGTCTGGGTCCTACTGTTCTTCTTCTTTACAGATTGCGATTGCTTTTTCCATCCCTGGGGCTGGAAGTGTGCGATGTCCTCTGGAGCTCATTACCAGAAGGTCATGGCCTGCGATCTGCGTTTGCGTGGCTACAGTCCTTGTGCAATCCACTAGGGGCCCAACGGGTGCCTCTCCAGAATATAGATTCGGCTCATGTTGAAGCGCACTTTCTTGCTGCGTTGTTGAGTAAGACTCCGGTTGCGTTGTAAAAGGAGCCGCAGTATACAATGCAGATTGCAATGCAGAGGCGGTCGCAGGTTGCGATGCTGGTGCACGGCCGGGCGCTGTTGTGGCTGGGACCCGGGACATTGCGGCACGATTCACATCACTGGCGTCTGGGACGGGGTCGCCGACACGGGTGACGTTAGAGCATACCACCCTTTAAAACCCCAGTGCCGCGTATAGCTGACTATATCCCCATTCATGAGATCCCTTCCCGGATGACCAATGGGCAGATGAGACTCCACATCCCTGCGACTGACAAATACTCCTTGGTACAGGCCTGGCTCATGGATGAAACCCCAGCCTTTGCGGAGTTTAACGCACCCCTGGCGCCGCGGTTCCCGGAGCGTACCTTTGTCTCTCCTGACGCTTTCTTTATCAGCGAGAAACTCCTCCTGGTACCGCTGAGGGAACTGCTGCACCTCTCTCTCTTCCTGCTGTCGTCGCTGCTCCTGCTCACGGCGTCGCATTTCGTTCTCCACCTGGGCGGCGTATTCCACGTCGTCCAGGTACTCCATTTCCTCCCAGTCGACCTCCAACACGGACGGCTGGATCTCCTCCGGTGTCCCTATCGGGGATCGGCATTCCGCTGCGGCCTCCAGGCCTGGCTGGTACTCCGGAACGGGCAGGGCCTCCTCAGCCTCCTTCTCTCCCGCCGCTTCATCGGTGGAGTCGGGATCAGCACTTTTGGAGGCGGCCTCCGGTTTCTCATCAGCCGCTGGCAGTGGGGATGCAGGTAACGGTCGAGCTGCTGGAGGGGAGAGTGCTGCGTCCCACAGCAGCCACTGTTTCCGGGCACGCCACCTTCGCTCCAGCTCCTCCATATCTTCACGGTGTCGGGCCAGGTCCCTCAACACCGCTTCCACCTCCACCACTTCTTTCATGGTTTGGTCGGTATCCCGACCCGGGGACGGCTCCGGCACAGGCAGTAGCTCTTCAGGGGAACGGGGCCTGCGTGCCACCGCTCCTCCACACAGCGTCTCCTGTCCTTCCGCCATCTCTCTCCAGGCCAGACTGTGCTTTCCATCAGGAACAATCTGGTCTCCTCCGTGGGGGCGGGATTTGCGCTTCCTCTTTTTGGCATAGAGGATGAAGAGGAGGCGGATCTCACTTGCAGTAGGGCAGGCCCTTGTATTGTAATAGCATTTGGACAGGGCGCCCATCACTTTCGCGCCACAGGGGGGGCACGCCCACGAAGGCACACCATTCTTCACCAGCGCCTCAGGGCGCGAATATGGCGGCAAAATGGCGGAAAATGGCGCCAAAAATCACAAAAACTGCACACAGTCTTTTTCACAAAAACAGTCCAATTCTAGGCACACAGGACTCACAAATTCTAAGCTTCGTATCCTGTTCGTGACGCCAAAGATGATGCGCACAAGATACCAGTACCAGGGCTATGGGGTACTCGGCACCGAGCCCGTTGAAGTTTATGGGGGATGTCACTGGCAGCAGAGCTCGGTCCGTGGCCCTGGGCGCTCATACAATGGGGGATATTTACAGGGGATTTTAGTAATAGTTCGTGACGCCACCTGTGGTTTCTGATCAATTTGACCAGCGCTGCAAGATGAATCTTCTGAGGGGATGTTATGGGGCAGCTGGATGTTAAGTCCCCCACAGGTGGGACTAGTCCCTCAAAGTCTATGGTGTTGCAGGGTGCAGGTAATAAGTCAAACACACACAAGCTGGTCTCTTTCCATACCTTTACTGATGTTGTTGGCAGGTATATCCCGGGAAGCTGGTCAGGGTGGAGAATGCACATTCAGGTAATCGCTGAGCAGGTTTGAGGCCTCCTTTCCCTTTAAAGTGTATGTGAGTCCTAACTTGCATAAAGTCAAGTTTAACTTCTATTGCAACAGCTATGCCCGGTCGACATTGTGGTAGAGCCTTTTCTGTCTCTGATACTCAGATGTTGGCAAGAACGAAGTCCTTCTATTGCAGCGTCCTGCTCAAAGTTCCTGTTCTCCCTGACTCAAGTTACGTATCAACACTTAGGGCTACCTTCTGTGACTTGAAGTCCAGCAAGGATTCCGGTGTTTCTCTTACTAGACGTGAAGTACTAGCAATGCTTCGGACCCGGTGTCCGGTTAAGTCGAGTGAAGGTGATCTGTCACCGAAAACACTCTTCCTTCTTTCTCCACTCGCCTGTCGCCCTGCTCTCACCCTTAACATAAGCACGGGTAGCAGTAGGTGTAGGAGTCAGCTTTTCTTCCAAGCTCACTGACCTGATCTCAGTTAGCTCGTCGTTGTAACACTGTCGTAGTTCCCTTCCTTCTTTCCCTTCAAAACTCTGTCCAGAGCAGCTGTCATGTATAGTGTACAGTTCCTATAGCGTCTTGTGCTTGGGTGCGAGGAAAACACAGGAGACATAGGTTGAAATGAAATGACTTGTATTACTTCATACAAGCATGCTGAAAAGTTCACACAGTTTGCAGGAACAGCGACAGGAGACACAGCAGGCCAGAGTAACTTCAAGCACTACAGTAAATCTCCAAAGCAGGTTCAGGATCTCTTCTCTGTACCGTAATTCCTCTGCAAACATGGATTCACCAAACAGCAGGTTTCCAGAGTCCAAAAGTGTTCCAAGGTTCCTCAGTAGGGAATAGCTGGAGTACAAGTCCAAGGCTTCCAGGAGTCAGGTCACAGACTGACTGAGGCTTGATTCAGGAGCACTGATTGTTCAGCTGAGGCTGCTTAAAAAGCAAGAGGGAAGAATCAGGGCGGGAACATGAAAACTGGAAACTCCATATTAACCGAGGGCAAGAGCTGCAGAAAGACAGAAAGCAAAATGGCCGACGGAAAACTGAGTTTCAAGGAACATGTCAACAGAGACAAAGAACCTTACAGCAGCTCACAGGACGTTCCGTCAGACTGTATACACGCTGTAGCTCCGAGAGTCACTTTCCACGTTCTAGAGAACACAGGCAGCTTGTTCTGAGATAACAGATTCAGTTGTAGCTCTGACTAGGCTAGAGTAATTTCCTTTCTACTCGTACTAGCCTCCACTTCAGTTCAAGATGAGCTACCTAAGCTCTGTCAGGAATCAGTCTTCTCTCCTCTCCCTCCAAGACCAGAACTTGAACTAACTTTTTTAACTGCTACGTCACACTAACTTAAATAGTCTAAGATGCCCTCTGGTGGCAGTGTTGGGAAGTGTGCGTGAATGAATATCAGGTTTTTACAATTACCTTCCTGTTCACTCTCCTGGGAACATGTGTACCAAGCGCAGCTGGGCCACACATCCCCCCTAGTTATCATCAGCACTCCCGGGCTGAAATAGAAAAGGAAAACATTTTTATAATATAACATCAACAATTTAACTCATCCCTTGCGGGAGGTAAGGACTCTTTAACGTTACAATGTATACAATGTCAAGTAGAAAAATATCGAAACCATTTTTCACATAAATACAATATACTTGTGGAGGACCCGCACCAAAAACCTCCCACGTGGGTCCTGGGTGGGCTGCAGGACTTCTCTGCTGCAGTCCTCACTCTAGGCCACACCATACGGGTTTTTCTTCAGAGGTAGATATGGTTTTCACGTAAAACCAAGATGGGGCACCGAAGTGCGAACTATTTACAGATAAAGTTTTTGGGCTGGCACAGTCCTCAGCCACGCAGTCCTTGCATAATAAAACACATTTCAAGAAATCACATTAATTCTTAACTCTTTTTACCCAAATGGGTTATTCTACTTCAATTACATTTGGCAAATAAACATTATCAAACATTTTTCAATAAAGTGCAAATCTTCTTCATCAAACTTCTTCAAACTTTATACAGGTGCAGTAAACCCTGTCTGGGTCCTACTGTTCTTCTTCTTTACAGATTGCGATTGCTTTTTCCATCCCTGGGGCTGGAAGTGTGCGATGTCCTCTGGAGCTCATTACCAGAAGGTCATGGCCTGCGATCTGCGTTTGCGTGGCTACAGTCCTTGTGCAATCCACTAGGGGCCCAACGGGTGCCTCTCCAGAATATAGATTCGGCTCATGTTGAAGCGCACTTTCTTGCTGCGTTGTTGAGTAAGACTCCGGTTGCGTTGTAAAAGGAGCCGCAGTATACAATGCAGATTGCGATGCAGAGGCGGTCGCAGGTTGCGATGCTGGTGCACGGCCGGGCGCTGTTGTGGCTGGGACCCGGGACATTGCGGCACGATTCACATCACTGGCGTCTGGGACGGGGTCGCCGACACGGGTGACGTTAGAGCATACCACCCTTTAAGACCCCAGTGCCGCGTATAGCTGACTATATCCCCATTCATGAGATCCCTTCCCGGATGACCAATGGGCAGATGAGACTCCACATCCCTGCGACTGACAAATACTCCTTGGTACAGGCCTGGCTCATGGATGAAACCCCAGCCTTTGCGGAGTTTAAAGTCACTAACGCACCCCTGGCGCCGCGGTTCCCGGAGCGTACCTTTGTCTCTCCTGACGCTTTCTTTATCAGCGAGAAACTCCTCCTGGTACCGCTGAGGGAACTGCTGCACCTCTCTCTCTTCCTGCTGTCGTCGCTGCTCCTGCTCACGGCGTCGCATTTCGTTCTCCACCTGGGCGGCGTATTCCACGTCGTCCAGGTACTCCATTTCCTCCCAGTCGACCTCCAACACGGACGGCTGGATCTCCTCCGGTGTCCCTATCGGGGATCGGCATTCCGCTGCGGCCTCCAGGCCTGGCTGGTACTCCGGAACGGGCAGGGCCTCCTCAGCCTCCTTCTCTCCCGCCGCTTCATCGGTGGAGTCGGGATCAGCACTTTTGGAGGCGGCCTCCGGTTTCTCATCAGCCGCTGGCAGTGGGGATGCAGGTAACGGTCGAGCTGCTGGAGGGGAGAGTGCTGCGTCCCACAGCAGCCGCTGTTTCCGGGCACGCCACCTTCGCTCCAGCTCCTCCATATCTTCACGGTGTCGGGCCAGGTCCCTCAACACCGCTTCCACCTCCACCACTTCTTTCATGGTTTGGTCGGTATCCCGACCTGGGGACGGCTCCGGCACAGGCAGTAGCTCTTCAGGGGAACGGGGCCTGCGCGCCACCGCTCCTCCACACAGCGTCTCCTGTCCTTCCGCCATCTCTCTCCAGGCCAGACTGTGCTTTCCATCAGGAACAATCTGGTCTCCTCCGTGGGGGCGGGATTTGCGCTTCCTCTTTTTGGCATAGAGGATGAAGAGGAGGCGGATCTCACTTGCAGTAGGGCAGGCCCTTGTATTGTAATAGCATTTGGACAGGGCGCCCATCACTTTCGCGCCACAGGGGGGGGCACGCCCACGAAGGCACACCATTCTTCTTATGGTGTTGCAGGGTGCAGGTAATAAGTCAAACACACACAAGCTGGTCTCTTTCCATACCTTTACTGATGTTGTTGGCAGGTATATCCCGGGAAGCTGGTCAGGGTGGAAAATGCACATTCAGGTAATCGCTGAGCAGGTTTGAGGCCTCCTTTCCCTTTAAAGTGTATGTGAGTCCTAACTTGCATAAAGTCAAGTTTAACTTCTATTGCAACAGCTACGCCCGGTCGACATTGTGGTAGAGCCTTTTCTGTCTCTGATACTTAGATGTTGGCAAGAACGAAGTCCTTCTATTGCAGCGTCCTGCTCAAAGTTCCTGTTCTCCCTGACTCAAGTTACGTATCAACACTTAGGGCTACCTTCTGTGACTTGAAGTCCAGCAAGGATTCCGGTGTTTCTCTTACTAGACGTGAAGTACTAGCAATGCTTCGGACCCGGTGTCCGGTTAAGTCGAGTGAAGGTGATCTGTCACCGAAAACACTCTTCCTTCTTTCTCCACTCGCCTGTCGCCCTGCTCTCACCCTTAACATAAGCACGGGTAGCAGTAGGTGTAGGAGTCAGCTTTTCTTCCAAGCTCACTGACCTGCTCTCAGTTAGCTCGTCATTGTAACACTGTCGTAGTTCCCTTCCTTCTTTCCCTTCAAAACTCTGTCCAGAGCAGCTCACAGGATGTTCCGTCAGACTGTATACACGCTGTAGCTCCGAGAGTCACTTTCCACGTTCTAGAGAACACAGGCAGCTTGTTTTGAGATAACAGATTCAGTTGTAGCTCTGACTAGGCTAGAGTAATTTCCTTTCTACTCGTACTAGCCTCCACTTCAGTTCAAGATGAGTTACCTAAGCTCTGTCAGGAATCAGTCTTCTCTCCTCTCCCTCCAAGACCAGAACTTGAACTAACTTTTTTAACTGCTACGACACACTAACTTAAATAGTCTAAGATGCCCTCTGGTGGCAGTGTTGGGAAGTGTGCGTGAATGAATATCAGGTTTTTACAATTACCTTCCTGTGCACTCTCCTGGGAACATGTGTACCAAGCGCAGCTGGGCCACACAGTACCAAAGTGACTTATGTGTGTGTCTCCCTTATTGCCCCTGACTGCCGGGTCCCCGTCTGTCCTGCATTCCTACACATCTATCTGCCCTGGAGGAATCAGCCTTACTTGTGGAAGGCTTAACATCTAGCTGCACAATATTAACCCTTCAGTGGATCTGCATAGCAGCGCTGGTCATCCTGACCAGATACCACAAGTGGCGTCACAAATCCCCATATCAATGTACAATTCACCTGTAAATATCCCCCATTTTCAGTGAGCGCCCAGGGCAACGGACTGAGCTGTGCTACCCGTGACATTCCCCATAGAAATCAACGGGCTCGGTGCCGAGTACCCCACGGCCCTGGCGGGCGGCTCATCTGTCTAGCGTCACGAACAGGATTGCGTGCCCTGCAGCAACGGAGTAATTTGTGCCCGTTGCCACCGGGTACTGTGTGCCTCACTAAAAGACTGTTGTATATAGTGGTGAAGGTTTACCGCCATTTGCCCGCCATTGCCCGCCATTTACAGCGCCACGGCGCGAAAAACTAGTGGGCGTACCTGCAAAAGCGCGCTGAGTCCTGGACACGCCCCCAACGCTGACGCGGCGGCAGGTCCTGTGGAGAGCTTCAGTGAACGCTCTGACGTCAGAGCGCCGGCGACGCAGGTCATTTTACATCGCTGTGCCCTGCGGTGCTGCAGCCTTCAGAGAAGGTAGGCCACGCTTAACTAGGGGGGCACAGACATGTCGCAGCAGCAAGCTGACAGTGCGGCCCAGGCTGACCGCCCCAATGACTTAACCATCGGCGCTGCCGCACAGGCTGGAAATGCTGGCCCCTCACCTGGTCCTGTGGCCCCGATAGTACCGCTAACGCTGCCATACATGCCTGGAGCGAAGTGGCTCCCTCAGTACAGTGGCAAGCCAGACACCCTGTCAGGGTTCAAGCGAAAAATATGCAGCATAATGGACATGTACCCTATGACAGAAAAGCAGAGAGCTGCAGTGGTAGTGGGACAATTGACTGGTGCTGCAGAGAGAGAAGTAGAGACTTGGTCAGCTGCAGACCAGGAATCAGTGCTTGCAATTTTCTTAAAGCTACAGACTATCTTTGAGGACCGCACTGAAACAGATCTCCGGATGAGGTTTTACCAATTCTCCCAGAAACCAGATGATAGCATTAGGGACTATGCCTGCTGACAACAAGGGGTCCTGCGAGCTCTCAAACAAGTTAATCCTATGAGTGTCTCCAATGAGAATAAAATGTTAAAGGAACAATTTGTACGGGGACTGAGGTCCAAGCTGAAAGCAGGACTGTGCACTGGTGGTCCTTGGATCATCCTGATGCTACCTTTGATGCCCTTAAGGATATGGCTATAAAAGGACTGCGACCCCTGGAAACACCCGAGATGGCAACCCAGTGTCACCCGAGTGAAGCCACCCTAAAGCCAGCAGCATCCACCTTTTCCCCGCTGGTTGCGGAAGCCAAAACGCAAGTGGCGCCCCCTACTGAGCTGGACTATCTGCTCTCAGAAGTGCGCCAGCTGACCAAAAACCAGGCCACTGTAATGAGTGCCCTGCAACTGCCGACGGAGGAAGAAGGAAAGATCCTGCTAGCTGACTGCCCAGAGGATGTCCCTTGGATGAACCGGAGGAGAAGGAGGACGTCGCCCTACCGGAGGAGGACAACGCCACCTCCAGGAAGGACCCGCGACCAGCATCATCCTCGCCGAGAGATCATCTGCTACCGCTGCCACAGAGAAGGTCACCCAGCACGTCGGTGTCCTTTAAACGAGCAAATCCTGTGTCCGAGGGCCAACACCCAGGAATAGACTCCTCAGGCCCCTCAGACTGGAACCGCAGGTTTGTGGGAGGAAGACCATACCTGTCCATCATACTGGACGGGATCGCAATCCCTGCCCTGCTGGACACTGGATCTCAGGTAACCGTCATACCTGATGTTCTTTACAATAGATACTGGTCCAGTGACGGTCTCCAACCCCCAAACCCTGACCTTGCCGTATACGCCTCTAATGGCCTCCCTCTTGACTTACTGGGGGCTAAAAACGTAGACGTAAAAGTGCGGAGAGTGGAGCTAAAAGATCAGGGACTTCTTGTAGTGAAGACTGTTAATGAGGAAAATGGGTTAAATGTGGTTTTAAGCACTAACATTATTAGTAACTGTTTGGAGGAGGTTGTGTTTTTACTCCGACAGCTCGCCGATATTGCCAGACCAAAGCACAAGGGAGCGATCCAGAAGGAGATCCGGACCCTGATGTGCCAGCAGCAAGTGAAACTGACCGGTGGTGAGATTGGTAATATACGGATAACAGACCCGAACCCATTGTGATACCCCCAATGAGTGAAATGCTTATTTGGTGTAGAGCAGCAATAGGTCTGAGAGGACAGAACTACCAAGCAGTAGTAGAGCCCCATTGTTCAGAACACAGACCTACACTCTTGACTGCCAGAGGGGTAGTGGAGGTACATAATGGGAGGGTGCCAGTGCGTCTTCTCAACTGTGGAGAGGATGAAGTCAAATTACCACGTTATGCCACTATTGCTAAGTTACATGCTGTGGATAATAACTCCATTCACACGACGGAGCCCTTAACCTCCCCACAACCAGTGGAGGATAACGGTCCGACCACCCAGGTGGAGGATTGGTGTCAGCAGCTCCATGTCGGGACAGGCACCACTCCAGCCCACCAGAAACAAGGAGTATACCGAGTAGTTCAGGAGTATGCACAGGTATTCAGCAAGCACCCACTCGACTTTGGGAAAATTAAAGGGGTTCAACATCACATCCCCACAGGCAATCATCCTCCCATTAAAGAACGGTACAGGCCTATACCACCAGCACACTACCAGAAAGTCAAGGAGATGTTGCGTGACATGAAGGAAGCAGGGGTGATAAGGGATAGTTGCAGTCCCTGGGCAGCACCTCTAGTCTTAGTCAGGAAAAAGGATGGAAGCATGAGTAAGTAAATCGCATTACACATAAGGATGCATACCCTTTACCACGCATTGAGGAATCCTTAGCTGCACTAAAGACTGCTAATTACTTTTCCACCCTTGACCTCACTAGTGGGTACTGGCAAGTAGCTGTGGCTGAGGAGGATCGGGAGAAGACGGCTTTCACCACCCCGATGGGACTCTGTGAGTTCGACAAGATGCCGTTTGGACTCAGCAGTGCCCCTGGAACGTTCCAGAGAGTGATGGAGAGCTGCCTGGGACATCTCAACTTTGAAACTGTGTTGCTGTACCTGGACGACGTAATTGTGTACTCCAAGATGTATGAAGATCACTTGAAGCACCTGACGGAGGTATTTGAGTCACTGTCCAAGTATGGGATGAAACTGAAGCCTTCAAAGTGCCATCTGCTCAAACAAAAGGTACAGTATCTCGGACATATTGTCAGCTCAGAAGGAGTAGCGCCAGACCCCGAGAAGATCACCGCCATCCAGAAATGGCCGGAGCCGAAAAATCTCAAAGAGGTGCGACAGTTCCTGGGACTGACAGGATACTACCGGAGGTTTGTGAAGGATTACACCAAGAAAGCAGCGCCTCTGCAAGACCTCCTGGTGGGACAGTCCCTCAAGAGCAGAAATTCTCCATTCCATTGGGGTAAAGAACAGGCAGAAGCATTCAAGGAAATGAGGGAGATCCTGACAGGTGATGAGATCCTAGCTTACCCTGACTACAGCCAGCCGTTCCTGCTGTATACTGATGCCAGCAACGAAGGATTGGGAGCTGTCCTCAGTCAGAAGCAAAATGGCCTGGAGAAAGTCATCGCCTATGCAAGCAGGAAGCTCCGCCCGACCGAGAGGAACCCGGAGAACTATAGCAGCTTCAAGTTGGAGTTCCTGGCACTGGTCTGGGCCATCACGGAAAGGTTTAAGCACTACTTAGCCTCCAGCAAGTTCACTGCCTACACTGATAACAACCCTTTGACGCATCTTGAAACAGCTAAGCTGGGAGCCATTGAACAACGATGGATGGCTCGGCTGTCCAACTACCAATTCACAATCAAGTACCGAGCGGGCCGCAAGAATGCCAACGCTGATGCCCTATCCAGGATGCCTCATGAATCGGACACAGAAGAAGAAGTGGATGATCTGGAAGAGATTGAACTACCTGCCTTTCACAGGAATGGGATGATCCACGAGCAACAAGCCTGCAGGAGGCCGCGTGGTAAGACGTTAAATCCTTTACCTCACCACAGCTGGAAGGAAACTCAGGACAGCGATCCAGTTGTCAGCCGAATCAAGGAGCTGATAACTCAAGAAGGTTCCTCCTTGGAGAAGGATGCGCCTCTACAAGCAAAGCAGCTGTGGAATGAGAGAAGCCGGTTGTTTATCTACCGTGAGAAGCTGTGCCGGAGGTACGTCAACCCAAGGACCCATGAGATGGTATGGCAGATAGTAGTCCCCAGAGCAGACATCCAGATGGTGTTAGAAGCCTACCACGATCAAGCGGGACACTTTGGCTGGAAGAAGCTGGAGACCCTGTTGAAGTGTCGTTTCTATTGGGTGGGAATGCGCAGCTCCATCGAGAGGTGGTGCCAGAATTGTGGACCCTGTGGCCTCAGAAGAAAGGACTACAGCAGTCAGAAGGCACCCCGGCAATCCATCAAGACGACTCGTCCCTTGGAGATCGTGGCCCTGGACCATGTCAAGTTGTCACCCAGCCGGTCAGGATACTCCTATGCCCTGACTATGGTGGATCACTATTCCAGGTTCCTGGTGGTCGCCCCTGTCAAGGATCTGACGGCAGAGACAGCAGCAAAGACGTTCCAGGCGTATTTCTGCAGACCACACGGATATCCTGAGCAGGTGCTAACTGACCAAGGCCCAGCCATTGAGGCCGAATTGTTCAAAGAGTTCTGTCACTTGTATGGGTGTAAGAAGATAAGAACCACACCGTACCACCCCCAAACCAATGGTCTCTGTGAGAAGATGAATCACATCGTCATTGACCTGCTGAAGACTGTACCACTCGAGGAGAGTGTTATGATCTGCTACAAGCACTAAGGAAAGATGGGAATTCTGTCCCTACAATAGAACTAAGCTGGATCCCTACGATGTAACGGGGAACCTGATCCTGCGACCAGACCCGCTAAAGTCCTCAGCTAGTCTGAACGAAGACCTATAGTTGCGAGGGAGGAAACCCTCAAACCATCTCAAAACCTTCACTGGAGACAATATAGCCCAAAAAACTAAGTCTCTGTACAGCGAACTCACATTTTTCTAGTTTGGCAAAAAGTGAATTATCACTCAGTAACTGCAATACTTCACGCACACTCCTCCAATGAGACTCCAAATCCAGTGAATAAATCAAAATGTCATCCAAATACACAACCACACTTCTGCCGATCAAAGGTCTAAGGATGTCATTAATAAGATTCTGAAAAAATGCCGGAGCACTGGAAAGCCCAAAAGGCATGACCAGATTCTCAAAATGACCCAGTGGAGTGTTAAACGCAGTCTTCCATTAATCCCCCTCCTTCATGCGCAACAAATTGTATGCCCCTCGAAGATCAATTTTCGAGAACCACTTGGCCCCCACTAACTGATTAAACAAATCAGGAATCAATGGCAGTGGGTAAGGATTGCGTACAGTAATCTTATTAATCTCACGAAAGTCTAGACAAGGCCGTAAACCGCCGTCCTTTTTTTTAACAAAAAAAAATCCAACCGCCACAGGAGATTTGGAAGGCCTAATGTGACCGGCGGCCAAGCTTGTCTGTATGTATTCCTCCAAAGCCTTTCTCTCAGGAATAGTCAAATTAAATAAACGACTTTTAGGAAGAGTCGCTCCAGGGACAAATTCAATTGCACAATCATAATCTCTATGAGGAGGCAATACCTGCGATTCCTTATCAGAAAAAACTTTCCAAAAATCCTGAATAGGTACAGGTAACTCCCCCTTAACTACAGCAGCAATACGCCCGTTACAACACTTGTCATAACAATTAGGACTCCAGGACTTAATTTCATTGGTAGACCAATCCAGTACCGGATTGTGCAATTTTAACCAGGGTAACCCCAAAATCACCGGTGAGGGCAAATTATTCAAAACTACCAAATCCAAATTCTCTTGATGAACACCATTAATATAAAGAGGAAATTCACAGATATGGTGAGTAACATTTTTCAAGTGAGAACCATCCACAGACACCACATTAATAGGAGAAGATAGAAGTTTGGGTTTTAATTTTAGTTTTTCCAAAAATTTCCCATCAATCACATTGAGAGTTGAACCACAATCCACAAATACCCGAAACTCCATTAATTCCTCCTCACCAGCAGTGGTAGCAGAAAGAAAGACACCTTTATTGTTTAAACAAGCTATGCGGGCGAAACTGACCTCATTTTTTTTTCTCTCTTTATTCATTCGAAGCGCACAGTTCTTAATAAAATGCCCAGATTTGCCACAATAGAAACACAAGCCCTCCGCAAATCTACGGTCTTTTTCCCGAGAGTGAGGTGTCATTGCTCCAATTTCCATCGGCTCTGCAATGTCAGTACATTCCCTTTCCAAACTTGGAGATGACAAGGCAGATTTACTCTCATTAACCCTTGCACGCAGTCTCCTATCCACCCGTATGGCTAATTGCATAGCCTCTTGCAAGTTACCAGGTATAGGATAAGCAATCAGCAAATCTTTAACCCTTTCACTTAACCCTGCAAGAAATAAACTTTTCAAAGCTGAATCGTTCCACCCCACCTGAGTGGACCACCTTCGGAAGTGAGTACAATATTTTTCCACATTACCTGATCCCTGTCTCAAACGTCTCAATTCTGTCTCAGCTGATGAAACACGATCCGGATCGTCATACAATAACCCCAAAGCAGAAAAAAAACTATCCACTGATCTAAAGCATGGATCACTAGGCTGCAGAGAAAAGGCCCAGTCCTGAGGTTCTTTGCGCAAAAGTGACATTATGAACCCTATGCGCTGTGATTCATCACCAGAGGATCTGGGTCTCAAACGGAAATACAACAAGCAAGCATTTTTAAAAGAAAAAAAATCTTGTTGTTCACCAAAAAATAAATCAGGCAAACGTACCTTTGGCTCCACGAAATGTGCTCCAGAACAACTACTCACGTGTTGCTGGATTTCAGCCACCTCCAGAGAAAGTCCCTGCAGGCGTTGAGCCAAATCCTGAACCGACACCATGATGGAAACAGAAAATCTTTCCTTAGAGATTTTTTTTTTTTAGGCTGGACTTACTGTTATGATCTGCTACAAGCACTAAGGAAAGATGGGAATTCTGTCCCTACAGTAGAACTAAGCTGGATCCCTACGATGTAACAGCGAACCTGATCCTGCACCAGACCCGCTAAAGTCCTCAGCTAGTCTGAACGAAGACCTATAGTTGCGAGGGACGAATCCCTACAAGAACTAGGGACTGGGAGAAAAGGTGGACACCTCCTAACAGAAATTGTAGCAGGGAAAAATAAAACAGAAAACAAATTACTTAGAGATCCTAAGATCAAGAAAACTGACTGAGTAAGGCACCTAAGCACCCGGCTAGCTTAAGAGTAGGTAATACAATGAAGTCCAGCAAAGCCAGAAGGGCGGAGCCAGACTAAATAGGGAAAAAAGGTCATGTGACCAGCAAACTGAAACAAAACCTAACAAGAGGGTTCTAACAGTGAGAAATCGGTGGCCAGACTTACTACCTGACCTGGTAGATCTGTACAATCACATACCTATGAGTTCCACCAATTGCACCCCAGCTTATCTCATGCGGGCAAGACCAGGAAAGCTGCCCATGGATTTGGAGCTTGGTGTTGTAGAACCAGAAGCAGATGTGACTACTGAAGACTGGGACACCAACAGACAGGAACAGTACAGAAAAGTACAGGCCTGTGTTGAAGATAGTCTCAATCGAGTAAGGGATAAACAAGAAGATCGCTACAACAAAAGTGCGCCAGCTGAACCTTTCACACCTGGTGAAATCGTACTGAAAAGAAAGAGGAGGATACACAAACTCGACGATCAATGGGAAAGAGAGCCCTACATCGTACAGAATTCAAGGTTTGACAACAAGAAAACGTGCATAATTAGCAAGGATGGAGGAAGAACGACTGCAACTGTATCCAGAGATCACCTAAAGTTGTGTCCGGATCCGTTAAAGCTTCAAGAGGAAGAACATGTTGTCAATCAGGAAGAGCGTGATGAAGCAGTCATACATACAGACTTACGAGATTTCCCGCGGATTGGCCCAGAACCACTGTATATAAATGTATATATTGTTGCTATAATAACCTATTTTTCCTTTTAAAATTGAAACAAGTGGAATGGACATTATTTTTACTTGTTTTCTCTACCCTTTTTGAGCATCCTTTTCCAAAAGAGACTGGGACTTTTATGGTTGCTCAATTCCTCAATTCCTCATTGTACTAATGTATATAGTTGTTCATTTACCGTTATGCAACAGTTCAAGAGTGCCTTACCTCCTGTAAAGGAAGAGTTATTTATACAATGTTTATTGTTCTTTGTTTTGTATTTCAGCCCGGAGTGCTGAGTTCTACTAGGGGGGAATGTGGAGCCCAGCTGCGACTGAATCCATATCTCCCAGAATGGTGCACTGAAAGAATATCCCACTAGAGGTCATTATACAGATGCACACACGTTCACTTATCCCAAAGACCACCAGAGGGAGCTGTTTTAGACATATAAAAGACAGTTACACAGGAAACATCTAGTTAGTTCAGTGCAGCCATCTTAGAGGGCTCAGTCAGTCAGTCTGCAGGAAGGTGAAGTGCAGAGCTGAGATTGAGAGGCTGCAGAGCTATTCAGTTCACAAGCAAGTGGAGTCTAGTAAAGAGTGAAACAGCATCACTCCAGCCTAATCAGAGCTGAATCTAGGAGTGCAGCTCAATGAGAAGCGTGCCGACGCTTAAAGAGCGGTGAAGAGGCAAACCACCAACTGCCAGTGTGTGATCGTGTGAGGATCCGGGTAGGCCGAAGGCGAGTGGAAAGTTAATGAGGTAGAAAAGCCTTTATAGCTTACCTCAGCAAGTATTCACCGGACACCGGGGTCCGAGCCTATAGGGATCTCCACGACCCATTAGGAGAACACCGGAGTTCCTGGAGGACTATAAGTCCCAGGAGTACCACAGAGCTGATACGTAGCAGGATCAGGAGGACGGAGTCTAGCCGTGCACGGCAAATAGAGACTGTGTACTTCAAGAAGAGGTCCAACCACAAGGTCAGCCAGGTACAAGACGGAGACTAAGTTAGGCCCAGCTACACGCAGGCCAAGACTTCATTACAAAAAGGCAGAGAACAGGAGGTCACACACCTACTCAGTGGAGGAATCTGGATGTGCACCCTTCCCCCTCCAGTGCTCCGGGAAGCGCCTGCAACATCTTCAGTAAAGGTACCAAAGTGACTTATGTGTGTGTCTCCCTTATTGCCCTGACTGCCGGGTCCCCGTCTGTCCTGCATTCCTACACATCTATCTGCCCTGGAGGAATCAGCCTTACTTGTGGAAGGCTTAACATCTAGCTGCACAATATTAACCCTTCAGTGGATCTGCATAGCAGCGCTGGTCATCCTGACCAGATACCACAAGTGGCGTCACGAATCCCCATATCAATGTACAATTCACCTGTAAATAAAACCCCATTTTCAGTGAGCGCCCAGGGCAACGGACCGAGCTGTGCTACCCGTGACATTCCCCATAGAAATCAACGGGCTCGGTGCCGAGTACCCCACGGCCCTGGGGGGCAGCTCAGGTCTAGTTAGAAAATAATGAAGGGCAGTTTTGTGCCAAAAATTTCCGGATGTACAAATTTGTCTGGACCACCATGAGTTTTACAAACTCCTCAGAGAAAAAGACTTTGAAAAAATCTATTTCTGTGAGGCCGGTGGTGTCAAATTTGATTCCTGATTGCACCACAAAATCAGGAATCAGTGGCTCATAATCTTTGGGACTGAAGTCGAAATGGGGAGAATGATGATAGGCACTGGTTCATTTTCTGTCCAGGGGCATCTGCATGGTGGTTCAGTATCACTTAAGGAAGAGGAGGAGGAAGATGAAAATAAAAGAAGGTGGCATCCTCTCCCTCACGTTCAGTGTTGGAGGCAAGAAAGGCCTATGTCTCCTCTGAATACCGTGATTGGGACGAGCACAACATTCTGTGAGTGTTTGGTGTAAACTGTTTTTATTAAATAAGAAAAGAATCTAGAAAGAAAAATAAAAATATAAAATAAAAAGAATATAAAAATTTGGTAAAAAAAAAAACAAACTTACTAAACAGACTACAGTAAAAAAAATTACTGAGCGCCTGCAACTATCTAACCCTGATTATATTCAGTAAAGAATACTGTAATAGTTGCAGATTAATACAGTATATTTTCACTGTCCCTAATCAAGTCCTATCAACTAATCTAAATTTTTCTTTAATTCTTTTTCACACCAAAAAGAAACAACCAAAACAACTGGAGGTTGATTAGTGATGCATCGCTGATCAGCACTTGATTAGTGATGAGTGAGCATGCTCACCACTACTCGGTACTCACCTAAGCATCTCACTGCTCGAGATGCTCGGAGCTCGCCAAGTATTTCCGGGGTTGTTCGGTGGGAGCTCGGGTCCCCTCCCTGCGTGTCTGGCACTCTTTAGAGAGCCTATGAACATGCATGGATTGTCTTCCACACACTGTAATGCCGCAGCCATGTTGCTTGCGGCATTACAGTGATTGGCTGGACACACAACGTCATCAGGTCTATATGAGACCTGGCACCGCCATGCTCGTCACAGTCTACTCCGGAATCAGGCAGTGTAGGGAGAGGTGCTGCTGAGCTAGGGAGAAATTTGCTTGTTTCTTAGTTAGTGTAGGTATACCACAATATATTATACACATATCCATTTCAACTAATAGTCCTTCTGAGGACTAATCCAGCTGGGTAGCTATCAGTGCTAGGCAGGCAGGCAGTGTATGTGGCAGACTGCAGTGCATATAGCAAGAGGGTCCATTCCAGTTCTGTCTGCTGCTGTTGCTTTTACAGATATTCCTAGACATAGCCCCAGGTATCAGGGGCCAGGAATAATTTTTTTTGGATCTTAATTCTGAATATTTGCTTATAGAGCAATCCAGAGAACACGTTTTTCTGCTCCATTTGTTTGTTGGCACTGCAGAATACAGCCAGATCCTTTCCATATTACAGCACTTAAAATATATCTATTTAAAACTGTGGTTTGTTGTCACATGGATCACATATAAGTGCGCACAAAATTCGGCCATTTCTGGCCTCCATTTAAATTTTGTTGCAGTGTGTTAGCGAAGTTATTGTTACCAGTTTGCTGTTAAAAATAGTTACCTACAGGCCAGCTATTTAAAACTGTGGTTTGTCCATCACACGGATCACATATAAGTGAGCTCGAATCAAGGGCTGGATTGGACACACTTCTCAACACCACTGAATGATAGTAGCGTAACATAACCTCAAATCCAGTGTCTGTTTTTGGGAAGTCTATTTCCATGCACCTCTTCACACCCATACATGGGTATAAATGCTCCGCATCCTCATCCTCTACCACCATATCACCAGGGTGACCGTGGTCTGTGATGCAACACCCACATACAGGGAGTGGAGGACATTAAACACACCTACAGTGCCCTGTTGTGAACACTTTGGAGATGATTTCTGAGCTGGGGCTCCCTCTGGTGGTTGCTGATGGTATTGAAGCTGTATTGAATGACAGAGGTCCATCACCTGAGAGAGAGGAGTGGCAATTAGGGGGGACGGACTGGGCAGATATAAGTGAGCTGCCCTCCCATGATCCTAACCGGTGATTAGTTTCTCTTCTCTTCTAGTTTGGAAGTCAGCTGGGTTTCTGCTATCTCCTGCGAAAATTCAGATAAGTTATTTTCTGCCTTTCTTCTGTGGTTTTGCTTTTCTTTGTTGTTGCTGCAATTTTGAGTGAGGTCAGCCGGGTCCCCGCTGAGGCCTGCGCTGGTCTCTGTTTCTCATTTGTTTCTGTTCATTTGCTCTGTCCCTGTTATTTCAGTGGCTGCCGGGTAGCTGCGTGTTCACACCAGACTTCTGATTAAGCGGGGGCGAGATCGTGTGGTTTCAGCATTTTTGGAATCAGAAGTGTTGGAATTTTTCCTTGGGTTTTGCTTGGTTGCAGACAGTATTCTTTCCTGTCCTGTCCTATCTAGATAGTTTTGGGCCCCAGCGTTTGCTTACTCTATTTTCTACCTGCGTTTGTACTTCTTCTTGTCTAACCGCCATTATATGTGTGGAGGCTACCTATTCCTTTGGGGAACTACTCCGGGGCAGTTAGCTTTCCCTATCTGTCTTTAGGCGTAGCTAACTCTCCGGCTGTGTCGAGGCGTCTAGGTCACTGTAGGTACGTCCCACGGCTGCTTCTAGTTGTGCGGTTAGTTTAGGGGTCTGCAACCCATTAGTTCCCAACCTCTTTGGGTGTTCGGCTTCCTTGGATGTTTTTGCTCCTGTCCTCCTCGGCTACCAAATCATAATAGAATCACCGGCCAGACTGTAAATTCTATGGTACTCAAAAGAAGGAAAGATTAAAAAAAAAAAAGGTAGTCAGAATTTTTTTTTTTTGTGTGCATTTTTCCTCTTTATCTCTGGGGGCCATAGAAGGAGTTTTTCTGCAATGGAAATTAAGCATTTGTCCAAACGTGTTGAGTAGCTTGCTGCTGAAGTTCGGAGTATTGCTACCTATCTCACTCGGTTGACTGCTGTAGAACCTAAGATCCCTATTCCGGATTTGTTTTTTTGGGATCGGTCTAAATTTTTGAACTTTAAAAATAATTGTTAGTTGTTTTTTGCCTTGAAACCTAACTCTTCGGGGAACACAGTGCAGCAGGTCCAAATTGTCATCTCCCTGTTGCGCGGCGACCCTCAGGATTTGGCCTTTTCAGTGACACCTGGAGATCCTGTTTTGACTAATGTTGATGTGTTTTTTCAAGCTCTGGGGTTATTGTATGATGAACCTAATGTTACTGATCAAGCTGAGAAAACTTTGTTGGCATTGAACCAGGGTCAGGAAGCCGCAGAGCTATATTGTCAGAAATTCCGAAAGTGGGCAGTCCTTACTAAATGGAACGATGATGCTCTGGCAGCTCTTTTTCGGAAGGGTCTAGCAGAGACCGTGAAAGATGTTATGGTGGGATTTCCTTTCCCTCTGGTCTCAATGACTTCATGTCATTAGCTATTCAGATTGACAGACGCTTGCGTGAACGTAAAACTATGCGAGAGGTGGTGATGCCTTGCAAGCGAACCTCTGGGTCCATGTAGTGTGATGGCGTTGCTTCTGTGGCTCGGCGTTGAGCGTTTCGTGAGCGTAGTGAGTTGTGCTTCTATTGTGGGGACGCTTCTCATACTATTTCCGTCTGCCCTAAGCGGGGAGGACGTTTTGCGCGCTCATTTGTTTTGGGCAATGTTCAGACTAAATTTCTCTTGACTGTTACCTTGGTCTGCTCCGTGTCCACATTTTCTGCTCAGGCTTTTGTTGATTCAGGAGCAGCCCTAAACCTGATGGATTTTGATTTTGCCAAACGTGGTGGTTTTCCCATGGTACCCCTGCGAAGGTCTATTACTTTGCGGGGCATTGATTCTACTACTTTGGCGGAGAATAAAACCCAGTTTTCGACCCAGGTGAGAATGCGGGTAGACCCGGACCACCAAGAGAATTGTAAATTTCTGATGTTGCATAATTTACATGACATTATTGTACTGGGTTTTCCTTGGTTGCAGACCCATAATCCTGTTTTGGATTGGAAGTCCGTGTCTGTGGTCAGTTGAGGTTGTCAATGTGTTCGTAATGACACTCCTGTTTTCTCTGCCTCTCTTCAGTCTCAGGATGTTCCTGACTATTTGGCTTATTTTTCTGATGTGTTTAGTGAGAGTAAGTCTGCAACCTTACCTCCCCACAGGAGTTATGATTGCGCGATTGAGTTAGTACCTGGTTGTAAATTTCCCAAGGGTCGGCTCTTCAATTTGTCTGTACCTGAGCATGATGCTATGCGATCTTATATCAAAGAGTCCTTGGAGAAGGGTCATATCAGACCATCCTCTTCACCCTTGGGCACCGGCTTTTTCTTTGTGTCCAAAAAGGATAGGTCATTGAGGCCATGTATTGACTATCATCTCCTTAATAAGATCACTGGTAAATATCAATATCCGTTACCCTGATTTCTGATTTATTTTCCAGAGTGAAAGGTGCTAGTTGGTTTACCAAGCTTGACCTCAGGGGGTGTATAATCTTATTCTCATTAAGCACGGTGATGAATGGAAGACGGCATTTAATACCCCTGAGGGGCATTTTGAGTACCTAGTGATGCCTTTTGGGCTCACTAATGCCCCTTCCGTCTTCCAATCTTTCATGAACAATATCTTCCGGGATTTTGTGGATAAATTTCTGATCGTTTATTTGGACGATATCTTGATATTTTCCAATGACTGGGATTCTCATGTGGAACATGTTCGGATGGTATGGATTTTGAGAGAAAATGACTTGTATATTAAGGGATCAAAATGTCTTTTTGGCGTACAGAAGGTTTCGTTTTTGGGATTCATTTTGTCTCCATCTGCTATTGAAATGGACCTGGTCAAGGTTCAGGCCATTTGTGATTGGGTTCAACCCACTTCATTGAAGGCTCTTCAGAGATTTTTGGGTTTTGCAAATTTTTACCGTAAATTAATAAGTAGTTTCTCTGGTATTGTGAAACCATTGACTGATTTGACCAAAAATGGTTCTGATGTAGTGAATTGGTCTCCTGAGGCAGTTTCTGCATTTCAGGAGCTTAAGCGGAGGTTCACTTTTGCTCCTGTTCTACGGCAACCTGATGTTTCTCTACCATTTCAGGTGGAGATAGATGCTTCTGAGATTGGTGCAGGAGCCGTTTTGTCCCAAAGGGATCCTGAGACCTCTAAGAGTAAACCTTGTGCCTTCTTCTCTCGAAAATTTTCCCCAGCTTAACGTAATTATCATGTGGGGAATTGGGAGTTATTGGCTATGAAGTGGGTTTTTGAAGAGTGGAGACATTGGCTGGTAGGAGCCAAACATTAAGTGGTGGTCCTCATGGACCATAAGAACCTGATCTATCTTGAATCTGCCAAGTGACTTAATCCTAGACAGGCCAGTTGGGCCTTGTTTTTCACGCGTTTTAATTTTGTGGTCTCCTTTCTCCCGGGCACTAAGAATGTTAAGGCGGATGCCCTCTCTAGGAGTTTTTTGGCAGATTCTCCTGAGGTGACTGAACATGCTGTCATTCTGAAGGAGGGTGTGGTTCTTTCTGCTATCTTGCCCGATTTGAGACTTGCTCTGGAGGAATTTCAGGGGGATAAACCTGAACGCTGCCCTGTTGGGAAAATGTTTGTCCCAGACCAATGGAGGAAGAATGTGATGTCTGAGATTCATTGCTCTGCGTTGGCTGGTCTTCCCGGTATTTTTGGTACTAGAGATTTAGTGAGTCGGTCCTTTTGGTGGCCCACTTTATCTCGTGATGTCAGGAATTTTGTGCAGTCCTGTGGGACTTGTTCTCGGTCCAAACCCTGTTCTCGCTCTAGTGGATTGTTAATACCACTGCCGGTGCCTAGGAGGCCATGGACCCATATCTCTATGGATTTTATCTCCAACCTCCCTGTCTCTCAGAGAATGACTGTCATTTGGGTGATCTGTGAAAGATTTTCCAAGATGGTCCATCTTGTGCCACTGCGGAAGTTACCATCCTCTTCCGAGTTGGTACCCTTGTTCTTTCAGCAGGTGGTTCGTTTGCACAGCATTCCGGAGAGAACATTGTGTCAGACAGGGGAGTCCAGTTTGTTTCCAGATTTTGGAGAGCCTTTTGTTCTAAACTGGGAATTCAGTTGTCTTTCTCCTCTGCATTTCACCCTCAGACCAATGGGCAGACTGAGAGAACAAACCAGACATTGGAAACTTATCTGAGATGTTTTGTGTCTGCTGATCAAGATGACTGGGTCTCTTTTTTGCCCTGGCTGAATTCGCTCTAATTAATAGGGCCAGTTCTGCCACTTTGATGTCCCCTTTTTTCTGCAATTTCAGGTTTCATCCTCGGTTTTCTTCGGGACAGGTGGAGGCTTCTGTCTGTCCGAGTGTTGACTCTATGGTAGAGAAAATGCAGCAGATTTGGGATCAGGTAGTGAATAAGTTGTCTCTCTCTCAGGAGTGGGTCCAGCGGTTTGCCAACCGGCATAGGACTGATGGTCCTCGGTTTAAAGTGGGTGACTTGGTTTGGTTGTCCTCAAAAAATATCCCTATGAAGGTTGCGTCTCCAAAGTTTAAACCAAGGTTCATTGGACCTTATAAGATCTCCCAAGTCCTTAATCCAGTTTCTTTCCATTTGGCTCTTCCAGGGACATTTAAGATTCACTTCTACCATAAATCTTTATTGAAAAGGTTTGTTGAGCCAGTAGTTCCTATGGTTACACCTCCTGAGCCTGTCTTGGTTGAGGGCAATCTGGAGTATGAAGTGGAGAAGATATTGGATTCTCATCTGTCTAGACGGAGACTCCAGTACTTGGTCAAGTGGAAGGGTTATGGTCAGGAGGACAATTCTTGGGTGTTTGCTTCTGAAATTCATGCTAAGAGATTGGTGCGCGCCTTTCACAGGGCTTATCCTGATCGGCCTGGTGGCGCAGGTGAGGGTTCGGTGACCCCTCCTCATGGGGGGGTACTGTTGTGAACACTTTGGAGATGACTTCTGAGCTGGGGCTCCCTCTGGTGGTTGCTGATGGTATTGAAGCTGTATTGAATGACAGAGGTCCATCACCTGAGAGAGAGGAGTGGCAATTAGGAGAGACGGACAGGGCAGATATAAGTGAGCTGCCCTCCCATTATCCTCGCCGGTGATTAGTTTCTCTTCCTGGTCTAGTTTGGAAGTCAGCTGTGTTTCTGCTCTCTCCTGCGAACATTCAGATAAGTTATTTTCTGCCTTTCTTCTGTGGTTTTGCTTTTCCTTGTTGTTGCTGCCCTTTTGAGTGAGGTCAGCCGGGTCCCGATGGGGCCTGCGCTGGTCTCTGTTTCTCATTTGTTTCTGTTCATTTGCTCTGTCCCTGTTATTTCAGTGGCTGCCGGGTAGCTGCGTGTTCACACCAGACTTCTGATTAAGTGGGGGCGAGATCCTGTGGTCTCAGCATTTTTGGAATCAGAAGTGTTGGAATTTTTCCTAGAGTTTTGCTTGGTTGCAGACAGTATTCTTTCCTGTCCTGTCCTATCTAGATAGTTTTGGGCCCCAGTGTTTGCTTACTCTATTTTCTACCTGCGTTTGTATTTCTTCTTGTCTAACCACCATTATATGTGTGGGGGCTACCTATTCCTTTGGGGAACTACTCCGGGACAGTTAACTTTCCCCTTTCAGTCTTTAGGCGTAGCTAACTCTCTGGCTGTGTCGAGGCATCTAGATCACCGTAGGTACGTCCCACAGCTGCTTATAGTTGTGCGGTTAGTTTAGGGGTCTACAACCCATTAGTTCCCAACCTCTCTGGGTGTTCAGCTACCTTGGCTGTTTTTGCTCCTGTCCTCCTCGGCTACCAAATCATAACAGTGCCCATTTCAATGCCAACGACATCAATTCTTATTACTTAAGCTTGGCAACCTTACTTTATAATAATAGTTACGCATTGAATACTGGGGGTTATTTGGCTAAAGTTGTGGGCGGGTAGCGCTGGCTCCAGGTTTTCGTGTGCCCCGGGCCAAAGAGTGTCAGTGCGCCCCTTTAACACATGCCACAATTCAAGATGCTCCGATACGGCACAGAAATATAGGTATAGTACAATGACAAAAACTTCACTTCTTACATGACATGACTGATATCTATTTTAAAATCTACAATAGCTCAAAAACCGGACAGTATATTCCTCCATACAGTATTATGGCCACCACATAGTGAACCATACAGAATAATGAGCCCCATATATTGCTCCATTCATAATTGGTCCCATATAATGTTCCATACAGTATATGATTAGCTCCACATAATGCTCCAGTATATCATGGTCCCCGTGTAATGTGCCATACAGTATAGGACGGTCCCCAAAGAGTAGAATGAGCCCCACATATTGCTCCATACAGTATAATGAGTCGCATATAAAGCTCCATACAGTATATGAGGGGCCCCATATATTGCTCCATACAGAGTGGGCTCCATATAATGCTCCATACAGAATAGGCCCCATATGTGCTCCATATGATGCTCCATACCCTATATGATGCCCCATAAATAATGAACCCCATATGATGCTCCAGTATATGATGGGCCCGATGGATGATGCTCAGGTGTCTTATGGGGCAATATAATGCTCCATATATAATGGGCCCCATTTAGAATGCTCCAGTGTATAATGGGCCCCGTAAATCTCCATATATATTTCAGGAGTCAGACAAAGACGCTCACAGGCTCAGTATGGATCACACCAGAATATAAAAAGTAGAAAAAGGGTAATGTATCAGAAGCGTACAGCTGTATACAATGTTGGGGTAATTTTAAATCTCCATATATTTTTCCAGAGTCAGACACAGACTCTCACAGGCTCAGTATAGATCACACCAGAATATAAAAAGTTGAAAAAGGGTAATGTATCAGAAGCATAACAGCTTTATACAGTGTTGGGGTAATTTTTAAATCTCGTTATATATTTCCGGAGTAACAGACACACTCTCACAGGCTCAGTATGGATCACACCAGAATATAAAAAGCAGATCCGCAAGAAATAATCACACATGTGGGCCAATGTTCCAGGTGTCAATGATGCACTTAGAGTGGTGGGTGGAGGAGGACTTTCTGGCAAAAAGGGTACTGCATCACAAGCGTCCAGCTGTATACAGTCTTGGTGTAATTGTAAATCTCCGTATATATATTTCCGGAGTAACAGACCCTCACAGGCTCAGTATGGATCACACCAGAATATAAAAAGTAGAAAAAGGGTAATGTACATATCAGAAGCGTACAGCTGTATACAGTGTTGGGGTAATTTTAAATCTCCGTATATATTTCCTGAGTGAGACACAGACTCTCACAGGCTCAGTATGGATTACACCAGAATATAAAAAGTAGAAAAAGTGTAATGTATTAGAAGCGTACAGCTGTATGCAGTGTTGGGGTACTTTTAAATCTTCGTATATATTTCAGTCTCAGCCAGTCCAGACTCTCTGCTACAGGAAACTAGATGGATACAAGTACAGACTGAAAGTAGAGTGATTGCAGAAATTTAGGAATTCCTAATCACGGGAAAACCTCCCGGTAGAATTCGCAGAGGCGATTGTTATGAATGTGCTAGAGATGGTTTCTGAACAGAGGCTCCCTCTGGTTGCAGACAGTACTGAACCTTTCAGCGAGGAGTGGCAATCTGGAATCACGGACTGGTCTGATATAAGGGAGGTTCCCTCCCATGATGGTTGCTGGTGATCAGTTGTTCTTGTCTCAATTGTGGTTCCTGGTTCATTTGGAAGTTTGCTGGAGTCTTGCCTGCATCCCCTGCTTTCAGATAAGATATTTTTTGCTTTTCTTTTTGTGCTTGCTTTTTGCATTGTTTTCTGCACTTTTGTGGAGGTCAGCCAGGTCCCCTCCTGGGGCCTGAGCTCCAAACCGTTTTTCTGCAGCCACTGTTATTTGCTCATTTGCTTTTTCCTGTTTTTTCAGCGGCTGCGGCTTGGTTTTTGTTCACACTGAGGTCTGATTTAGTGGGTGGCGAGATCGTGTGATCTCAGTATTTTTGTATTCAGAATTGTTGGATTTTTGTAGGGTTTTCTGGGTTGCAGAAAGTAATCTCTCCTGTCCTATCCTATTTAGTCAGCTTGTGGCCCCAGCGTTTGCTCAGTCTATTTTCTGCCTATGTTTGTATTTTCATCTTGTCTAACCGCCATTATATGTTTGGGGGCTTCCTATTTTCTTTGGGGATCTGCTCCAGGGCAGATAGCTTTCATCTTTCTGCCTTTAGGTGTAGTTATCTCTCAGGCTGTGACAAGGCGTCTAGGATCAACGTAGGAACGCTCCACGGCTACCTCTAGTTGTGTCGTTAGTTTAGGAATCTGCAACCCATCAGTTACCAACATCTCAGGTGTTCGGCTGCCCTGCTGTTGTTCCTGTCCTCCTCAGCTACAGAAACATAACAGGCGATGCTGACCCTCAATTACTTTGTCTGTGGAGACAGCGAAAATGGTTGTTTGTGAAGAAAGGGTTGCTGTATCGCAGTTAGTCGTCTCCATCAAATTGTGATCCCAAGAAGAGATGTAAACATGGTCCTCACTGCCTATCATGATCAGTCTGGTCACTTTGGAGTGCAAAAGACAGAAGCCACAGGCCGTAGGCGATTCTATTGGATTGGCATGAGAGGAGACATTGAAAAATGGTGCCAAGAATGTCACACGTCTGTGACTAGGAAAACTGTGAAAGCTGATCAGAAAGCACCACTGCATCCGATTGTGAGTCGACGGCCATTAGAAATGGTAGCCATTGATCATCTGAAGGTAGAGCCCAGCAGGACAGGCCATAGCTACGTCTTAACCATCATCGATCAGTTCACCAAATTTGTAGTGGCCGTCTATGTGAAGGATTTAAATGCCCAGACTAAGTATTGCAAGTGCTGGGGCCCTGAGCAAGCAGGGGGGCCCACTCGTGGGTGCCAGTACTGGCACAGGGCCCCTCATAGTATGCCGATGTGTTTGACGGAAAGTGGGCCCCCCCACCGTCAGAGACACTTTATTGTACTATGAAGGGCCCTGTGCCAGTGCCGTCACCCAAGAGTGGGCCCCCCCACCTGCTCAGGGCACCGGCACGTGCCCTGGTGCACCAGGTGGTGACCCCGGCCCTGGGGGGGGAACAGCCCAGTAAGGGAGGTGGAAAAAATGGTATATATTGAGGTGTAGGCTGGACGTTCAGCAGCTGCAAATGGAGGAATTGGAGAAGTCCGAGGAAGAGGAGGACAAAGCGAGCCATTTTGCTGGCAACCTATGTGTCATCAGGGGAAGGTGGGATAAAATCCTTTGAAACCCATGCATGGTTCATTTTAATGAAGATTAGATCATCAACATTTTGGGTCGACAGACGGGTCCTTCTTTCTCTCAGGATTGATCCAGCAGCACTGAAGACTCTTTCTGATAGCACACTACCAGCAGGGCAAGCGAGCTCCTGTAAGGCATATTGTGCCAATTCAGGCCAGGTGTCCAGTTTACAGGCCCAGTAGTCAAAGGGGAATGAACTGTGAGGGAGAACAACGATAGGGGAGGAGAAGTAATTTTTAACCATAGTTGACAGCTGCTGTCTCCTGTCTGTTGCAATCGATTCAGTATTACCAGTCGTGTGAGCGGTATTCGAGAAATCAGTACACAACATGGTCATGAAACCCCTGTCTCCAACGCCACTTCGGCTGTGTGCCCACAAACACCTCTTCCATTTGGCCCAGTACGGCTCGTGGTAGAACCTGCACCGCTGCTGTGTGCTGGAATGCCTCTAACAAACGGTTTACCAGAGTTGCTTGTTTGTTCGCCAATATTAGCTCTAGGTTCTCCTGTGGCATGATGTTCTGTAATTTGCCTTTATAGCGTGGATCGAGGATGCTGGCCAACCAGTAGTCGTCATCCTTCATAATTTTGGCAATGCGGGGGTCCCTTTTTAGGATCCACAACACATAATCACACATGTGGGCCAATGTTCCAGGTGTCAATGATGCACTGCCAGTGGTGGATGGAGGAGCACTTTATGCCAAATCCACATCCCTCCAGTCACGCACAAACCCTGTACCTGACCTTGGTAAGCCAACATTTTCTCTTGCCCCCTGAGAAGCATCCTCCTCCCCAAAATAATCATCCCCCTCATCTTCCTCCTCCTCTTCCTCTTCTTCCTCCACCTCGTCCAGAACAGTTCCCTGAGCAGACAATGGCTGACTGTCATCAAGGCTTCCCTACTCCTCTTCCTCCTCCGCTGCAGATGCCTGATCCTTAATGTGCGTCAAAGTTTGAATGAGGAGATGCATAAGTGGGATGCTCATGCTTATGATGGCGTCATCTGCGCTTACCAGCCGTGTGCATTCCTCAAAACACTGAAGGACTTTACAGAGGTCTTTCAGCTTTGACCACTGCACACCCGACAACTCATGTCTGCCTCAAACTGCTGCCCCGTATCCTCCCATCAATGCATTACAGCCTGCCTCTGTTCGCACAGCCTCTCAACCATGTGCATTGTGGAGTTCCACCTTGTTGCAACGTTTATGATTAGGCGGTGCTTGGGGAGGTGGAGCGATCACTGCAGCCTCTGCATACGACTGGAGTCTCGGGCCCAGCGACAGATGTGCGAGCACAGTCTTCGCAATTTATGGAGCAGGGTAATTATTTAAGAAAACACTGCACCTCCAGGTTCAGGGGGTGAGCCAGGCAAAAGGGATGTGTCTGAGTTTTGCCGGGCTAAAGGCTGCCCCAAAATTACGGCTGTTATCACTGAACTACCCTTGCCTGGCTCAAGATGTAGACTGCCCGCCATTACTCAGTTTCTCGCTGCAAGTAGTCGCGCAGTAACCTCCGCGGTGTGTCTGTTGTCGCCCAAAAACAAACATTTTTAAAAAAAGCCTACTGACGCTTACACTAGCTGTTCGATAGTGGGACACCCGTGTGCAATACTGGCAGCTGTGGATGGAGTGTCGTGCGGACTGCGCTCTGTCGACGAACTTTCGCTTCTGGAGGAGGAGGAGGAGGGGGGGGTCGACAGCCTGCGCCTACAGCCAAAATGTTGCCTATACAGTAGGCTAGGCAGCATGTTTCCCCCCGCCGCTGTCCCCACCCTGCATCCACCACATTAACCCAGTGCGCAGTGATGGACACGTAACGACCCTGGCCATGCCTACTGGCCCCTGCATCTGTTGTGAGGTGCACCTTTCCACTCACTGATTGTTTAAGGCATGGACAAAG
>JARQOD010005830.1:0-45978 GCA_033576555.1 Oophaga sylvatica
TTGTTTACATTGCTAATAGACATATACTAGGTATAGTGTTATGTTTCGGTAGCTGAGGAGTGCAGGTAAAAACGGCAATACACCAGAGCAGTTGGAAACTATGAGATTGCAGTACCCTGACTAACCACCACAACTAGAGGCAGCCGTGGAGCGTTCCTACGTTGGTCCTAGACGCCTCGTCACAGCCTGAGAAACTAACTACACCTAAAGATAGAAAGAGGAAAGCTATCTGCCCCGGAGCAGATCCCCAAAGAACATAGAAAGCCCCCAAACATGTAATGGCGGTTAGACAAGAAGAAATACTGACACAGACAGAAAATAGTATGAGCAAATGTTGGGGCCCAAACTACCTAAATAGAAAAGGATAGGAAGGGCACTTACTGCAATTCCAAAAAAACCCTGAAAGCACCAACTCTACTAATTTCAAAAACACCTGAGATCACATGACCTCTACCGCCTAAATTAGTTCTCTGGTGTAACAAAATCAAAACAGCAGCCACTGAAAAAACTGGAAAAAGCAAATGTACAAACATCAGTGGCTGAACTAAACTGAGAGGGCAAAAGCCCCCGGAGGGGACCCTGAAGGCCCCCACAGAAGTGCAGGACAAAATGCAAAAATCAAGCACAAAAACAAAAAGAAGAAAATGTCTTATCTGTTAGGTGGAGATGCAGACACGACACAGCAGGCTACAAAGGAAACAGGAATCAAGGAATGAGACCAGAACAATTGATCACCGGCAACCCTGATGGGAAGGCGATTCCCTTATATAAGACCAGTCAGTAACACCTGACTCCCAATCCTCACAATCTTCACTGGACAGTCCAGTACCGCTTGTAACCACCAGAGGGAGCCTCTGCTCAGAACTCATCTCAAGTCCATTCACAACAGTACCCCCCCCTTGAGGAGGGGTCACCGAACCCTCACCTGAGCAACCAGGTCGGTCAGGATGAGTTCTATGATACGCACGGATGAGTCTCCTAGCATGGATGTCCGAAGCAAACACCCAAGAATTGTCTTCCTGACCATAACCTCTCAACTTAACCAAATACTGGAGTTTCCGTCTAGAAAAACGAGAATTCAATATTTTCTCAACCGCAAACTCCAAAATTGCCCTCAACCAGAACAGGGTCAGGAGGCAAAGCAGTAGGAACCACTGGCTCAACAAACCTCTTCAACAAGGACTTGTGGAACACTTTATGGATCTTAAATGTCCCTGGAAGAAGCAAACGAAAAGAAACAGGATTAAGAATCTCCATGATCTTATAAGGTCCAATGAACCTAGGCTTAAATTTAGGAGATGCCACTCTCATAGGAATATTTTTTGAGGACAACCAGACCAAGTCCCCCACTTTAAACCGAGGACCATCAGTCCTATGCCGGTTAGCAAACCGCTGGGCCCTCTCCTGAGAGAGGGATAACCTCTCCACTACCTGGTCCCAAATCTGTTGCATACGCTCCACAACAGAGTCAACACCTGGACAGACAGAAGCCTCCGTCTGTCCTGAAGAAAATCGAGGGTGAAACCCAGAATTACAGAAAAATGGAGACATCAAAGTGGCAGAGCTAGCCCTATTATTAAGAGCAAACTCAGCCAAAGGCAAAAAAGAGACCCAGTCATCCTGATCAGCAGACACAAAGCATCTTAGATAAGTCTCCAATGTCTGGTTTGTTCTTTCAGTTTGACCATTGGTCTGAGGATGAAATGCCGAGGAGAAAGACAATTGAACACCAAGTCTAGAACAAAAGGTCCTCCAAAATCTGGAAACAAACTGGACTCCTCTGTCAGACACAATGTTCTCAGGAATGCCGTGTAAACGAACCACGTACTGAAGGAACAAAGGCACCAATTCAGAGGAGGAAGGCAACTTAGGTAATGGCACAAGATGTATCATCTTGGAAAACCTATCACAAATCACCCAGATGACGGTCATTCTCTGAGAAACAGGGAGGTCGGAAATGAAATCCATAGAGATATGGGTCCATGGTCTCTTGGGCACAGGCAATGGCATCAACAAACCACTAGAGCGAGAGCAAGGCTTGGAGCGAGAGCAAGTCCCGCAGGACTGCACAAACTCATCACGAGACAAGGTAGGACACCAAAAGGACCGACTAACCAAGTCTCTGGTACCAAAAATTCCGGGATGACCGGCCAACGCGGAACAATGAATCTCAGACATCACACTCTTTTTCCACTGGTCCGGGACAAACAATTTCCCAACAGGGCAGCGCTCGGGCCTATCCTCCTGACACCCCTCCAGAGCCAGTCTCAAATTGGGCGAGATGGCGGAAAGAACTACACCTTCTTTCAAAATAACAGAAGGGTCAGATAACTCAGGAGAGTCCGCAAGGAAACTCCTCGAGAGGGCATCCGCCTTAACATTCTTAGTGCCAGGAAGAAAGGAAACCACAAAATTAAAACGAGTGAAAAACAAGGCCCACCTGGCCTGTCTAGGATTAAGTCGCTTGGCAGATTCCAGATAAACCAGATTCTTATGGTCCGTAAGGACCACCACCTGATGTTTGGCTCCCTCCAGCCAATGTCTCCACTCTTCAAAAGCCCACTTCATGGCTAATAACTCCCGAATACCCACTCACAATTACGTTCAGTAGGAGAAAATTTTCGAGAGAAAAAGGCACAAGGGTTACTTTTAGAGGTCTCTGGATCTTTTTGGGACAAAACGGCACCTGCCCCAATTTCAGAGGCATCAACCTCCACCTGAAATGGCAGAGAAACATCAGGCTGCCGTAGAACAGGAGCAGAAGTGAATCTCTGCTTAAGTTCCTGAAATGCAGAGACTGCCTCAGGAGGCCAATTCACCACATCAGAACCCTTTTTGGTCAAATCTGTTAATGGTTTAACAATAACCGAGAAATTACCAATAAATTTACGATAAAAATTGGCAAAACCCAAAAATCTCTGAAGAGCCTTTAATGAAGTAGGTTGGATCCAATCACAGATGGCCTGAACCTTGACCGGGTCCATTTCAATAACAGATGGGGACAAAATGAATCCCAAAAATGAGATCCTCTGTACGCCAAAAAGACACTTTGATCCTTTCACATACAGAGCATTCTCTCTCAAAATCTGGAATACAGTTCGAACATGTTTCACATGAGAGTCTCAGTCATTGGAAAAAATCAAGATATCATCCAAATAAACAATCAGAAATTTATCCACAAAATCCCTGAAAATGTCATTCATGAAGGACTGGAAGACAGAAGGAGCATTAGTGAGCCCAAAGGGCATCACAAGGTACTCAAAATGCCCCTCAGGGGTATTAAATGCCGTCTTCCATTCATCCCCGTGCTTAATGTGAATAAGGTTATATGCCCCCCTGAGGTCAAGCTTGGTAAACCAAGTAGCGTTTTTCACCCTGGAAAATAGGTCAGAAATCAAGGGTAACGGATATTGATATTTCACAGTAATATTGTTCAAAAGACGATAATCAATACACGGCCTTAATGAACCATCCTTTTTGGCCACAAAGAAAAAAACGGCACCTAAGGGTGAAGAGGATGGTCTGATATGACCCTTCTCCAATAACTCCTTGATATAAGACCGCATAGCGTCATGTTCAGGTACAGACAAGTTAAAAAGGCGACCTTTAGGGAATTTACTACCAGGCACTAATTCAATAGCGCAGTCATAGCTCCTATGGGGAGGCAAGGATGCAGATTTACTTTCGCTAAACACATCAGAAAAATCAATCAAAAAGTCAGGAACATCCTGAGCCTGGGGGGAGGCAGAAAAAATAGGAGTGTTGGTATTAACACATTGGCAGCCCCAACTGGTTACAGACACAGATTTCCAATCCAAAACAGGATTATGAGACTGTAACCAAGGGAAACCCAGTACGATAATGTCATGCAGATTATACAGAACCAAAAATTTGCAGCTCTCCTGATGATCAGGTTCAACCCTCATTATCACCTGAGTAGAGAACTGAGGTTTATTCTCAGCCAAAGGGGTAGAATCGATCCCCAGTAGGGGAATAGACTTCTGTAGGGGTATCAAGGGAAACCCACAACGTTTAGCAAAATCAAAATCCATCAGGTTAATAGCTGCTCCCGAATCAACAAAAGCCTGAGCAGAAAATGAGGACAGAGAGCATATCAGAGTAACAGTTAATAAAAACTTAGTCTGAACACTACCCAAGACAACTGAGCGTGCAAAACGTCTTTCCCGCTTAGGGCAGACTGAAATAGCATGAGAGGCATCACCACAGTAAAAACATAACCCATTGCGCTTTCGAAACTCATGACGCTGTGCCCCAGAAACCACTCTATCACACTGCATGGATTCAGAAGCAGGTTCACAAGGCAACACTATTCCACGCATACTTCTCCGCTCACGCAAACGTCTGTCAATTTGAATCGCAAATGACATAGAATCATTGAGATCAGAGGGGACAGGGAATCCCACCATAACATCCTTTACATTATCTGACAGACCCTTCCGAAAAAGGGCTGCCAAAGCGTCGTCATTCCATTTGGTCAGGACTGCCCACCTACGGAATCTCTGACAGTATAACTCAGCGTCATCAAGCCCCTGATTTAATGCCAACAAGGCTTTTTCAGCTTGATCAGTGACATTAGGTTCATCGTACAATAACCCCAAAGCCTGAAAATATGCATCAACATCACTCAAAACAGGATCCCCAGGTGTCAGGGAAAAAGCCCAATCCTGAGGATTGCCGTGCAGGAGAGAGATGACAATTTGAACCTGCTGCGCTGCGTTCCCTGAGGACTTAGATTTTAAGGCAAAAAACAATTTACAATTATTTTTGAAATTCAGAAACTTGGCTCGATCCCCCAAAAACAAATCTGGCCTGGGAATCCTAGGTTCCACAACAGGCAACCTAGCAAGATAGGTAGCAATACTCCGAACCTCAGTGGCAAGCTGATCCACACGGCCAGACAACTGTGCAAACTCCATTGAGAGAAAAAATCCTCCCCAGCACCCAGAGATACAGAGGGAGAAAAAAAAAAAATGCAACAAACAGAAAAATATCTCTGACAACTATGACAACCTTTTTTCTTTCACAATATTTTTCCCTTCTGTGAGTACCATACAATTTTCAATTTTTGGCCGGTGATACTGTTATGTTTCGGTAGCTGAGGAGTGCAGGTAAAAACGGCAATACACCAGAGCAGTTGGAAACTATGAGATTGCAGTACCCTGACTAACCACCACAACTAGAGGCAGCCGTGGAGCGTTCCTACGTTGGTCCTAGATGCCTCGTCACAGCCTGAGAAACTAACTACACCTAAAGATAGAAAGAGGAAAGCTATCTGCCCCGGAGCAGATCCCCAAAGAACATAGAAAGCCCCCAAACATGTAATGGCGGTTAGACAAGAAGGAATACTGACACAGACAGAAAATAGTATGAGCAAATGTTGGGGCCCAAACTACCTAAATAGAAAAGGATAGGAAGGGCACTTACTGCAATCCCAAAAAACCCTGAAAAGCACCAACTCTACTAATTTCAAAAACACCTGAGATCACACGACCTCTACCACCTAAATTAGTTCTCTGGTGTAACAAAATCAAAACAGCAGCCACTGAAAAAACTGGAAAAAGCAAATGTACAAACATCAGTGGCTGAACTAAACTGAGAGGGCAAAAGCCCCCGGAGGGGACCCTGAAGGCCCCCACAGAAGTGCAGGACAAAATGCAAAATCAAGCACAAAAACAAAAAGAAGAAAATGTCTTATCTGTTAGGTGGAGATGCAGACACGACACAGCAGGCTACAAAGGAAACAGAAATCAAGGAATGAGACCAGAACAATTGATCACCGGCAACCCTGATGGGAAGGCGACTCCCTTATATAAGACCAGTCAGTAACACCTGACTCCCAATCCTCACAATCTTCACTGGACAGTCCAGTACCGCTTGTAACCACCAGAGGAGCCTCTGCTCAGAACTCATTTCAAGTCCATTCACAACAGTATAGGTTTTTTTTTCAGTTTGTTTGCACATTGTGCATATAAAGGTGTGGCCTGCCTTTTCTTTGAGCTGGGCATTATATTCATGTGGCTCTACATGGTTGTATGTCTACTAGCCGGGTCTGTCATTCTCAGCCCTTATCCACATTAAAGTCACTGGATAATTGGAAAGGTTTTAATATTAGAGATTAGGACTGCCCCTAATAGTGTCACTTGTTATGTTTCGGTAGCTGAGGAGTGCAGGTAAAAAAGGCAATACACCAGAGCAGTTGGAATCTATGAGATTGCAGTACCCTGACTAACCACCACAACTAGAGGCAGCCGTGGAGCGTTCCTACGTTGGTCCTAGACGCCTCGTCACAGCCTGAGAAACTAACTACACCTAAAGATAGAAATAGGAAAGCTATCTGCCCCGGAGCAGAACCCCAAAGATAACAGAAAGCCCCCAAACATGTAATGGCGGTTAGACAAGAGGAAATACTGACACAGAAAGAAAATAGTATGAGCAAACGCTGGGGCCCAAACTATCTAAATAGAAAAGGATAGGAAGGGTACTTACTGCAATCCCAGAAAACCCTGAAAAGCACCAACTCTACTAATTTCAAAATCACCTGAGATCACACGACCTCTACCACCTAAATTAGTTCTCTGGTGTAACAAAATAAAAACAGCAGCCACTGAAAAAACTGGAAAAAGCAAAAGAACAAAACTCAGTGGCTGAACTAAACTGAGAGGGCAAGCCCCCGGAGGGGACCCTGAAGGCCCCCAAAGAAGTGCAGGACAAAATGCAAAAATATAGCACAAACACAAAAGAAGCAAAAGTCTTATCTGTAAGCAGGAGATGCAGACACGACACAGCAGGCTACATGGAAACTGGAATGAAGGATTCAGACCAGAACAATTGATCACCGGCAACCCTGATGGGAAAATGACTCCCTTATATAAGACCAGTCAGTAACACCTGCTTCCCAGTCCTCACAATCTTCACTAGCACCGCTTGTAACCACCAGAGGGAGCCTCTGCTCAGAACTCATCTCAAACCCATTCACAACAGTACCCCCCCCTTGAGGAGGGGTCACCGAACCCTCATTTGAGCAACCAGGTCGGTCAGGATGAGTTCTATGATACGCACGGATAAGTCTCCTAGCATGGATGTCCGAAGCAAACACCCAAGAATTGTCTTCCTGACCATAACCTCTCCATTTAACCAAATACTGGAGTTTCCGTCTAGAAAAACGAGAATCCAATATTTTCTCAACCACATACTCCAGATTGCCCTCAACCAAAACAGGGTCAGGAGGCACAGCAGCAGGAACCACTGGCTCAACAAACCTCTTCAACAAGGACTTGTGGAACACGTTATGGATCTTAAATGTCCCTGGAAGAAGCAAACGAAAAGAAACAGGATTAATAATCTCCATGATCTTATAAGGTCCAATGAACCTAGGCTTAAATTTAGGAGATGCTACTCTCATAGGAATATTCTTTGAGGACAACCAGACCAAGTCCCCCACTTTAAACCGAGGACCATCAGTCCTATGCCGGTTAGCAAACCGCTGGGCCTTCTCCTGAGAGAGGGACAATCTCTCCACTACCTGGTCCCAAATCTGTTGCATACGCTCCACAACAGAGTCAACACCTGGACAGACAGAAGCCTCCGTCTGTCCTGAAGAAAATCGAGGGTGAAACCCAGAATTACAGAAAAACGGAGACATCAAAGTGGCAGAGCTAGCCCTATTATTAAGAGCAAACTCAGCCAAAGGCAAAAAAGAGACCCAGTCATCCTGATCAGCAGACACAAAGCATCTTAGATAAGTCTCCAATGTCTGGTTTGTTCTCTCAGTTTGACCATTGGTCTGAGGATGAAATGCCGAGGAGAAAGACAATTGAACACCCAGTTTAGAACAAAAAGTCCTCCAAAATCTGGAAACAAACTGGACTCCTCTGTCAGACACAATGTTCTCAGGAATGCCGTGTAAACGAACCACGTGCTGAAGGAACAACGGCACCAATTCAGAGGAGGAAGGCAACTTAGGTAATGGCACAAGATGTATCATTTTGGAAAACCTATCACAAATTACCCAGATGGTGGTCATTCTCTGAGAAACAGGAAGATCGGAAATGAAATCCATAGAGATATGGGTCCATGGTCTCTTGGGCACAGGCAATGGCATCAACAAACCACTAGAGCGAGAGCAAGGCTTGGAGCGAGAGCAAGTCCCGCAGGACTGCACAAATTCCCTGACATCACGAGACAAGGTAGGCCACCAAAAGAACCGACTAACCAAGTCTCTGGTACCAAAAATTCCGGGATGCCCAGCCAATGCGGAACAATGAATCTCAGACATCACACTCTTTTTCCATTGGTCCGGGACAAACAATTTTCCAACAGGGCAGCGCTCGGGCCTATCCTCCTGACACCCCTCCAGAGCAAGTCTCAAATTGGGCGAGATGGCGGAAAGAACTACACCCTCTTTCAAAATAACAGAAGGATCAGATAACTCAGGAGAGTCCGCAAGGAAACTCCTCGAGAGGGCATCCGCCTTAACATTCTTAGTGCCAGGAAGAAAGGAAACCACAAAATTAAAACGTGTGAAAAACAAGGCCCACCTGGCCTGTCTAGGATTGAGTCGCTTGGCAGATTCCAGATAGACCAGATTCTTATGGTCCGTAAGGACCACCACCTGATGTTTGGCTCCCTCCAGCCAATGTCTCCACTCTTCAAAAGCCCACTTCATGGCCAATAACTCCCGATTACCTACGTCATAATTACGTTCAGTAGGAGAAAATTTTCGAGAGAAAAAGGCACAAGGGTTACTTTTAGAGGTCTCTGGATCTTTTTGGGACAAAACGGCACCTGCCCCAATTTCAGAGGCATCAACCTCCACCTGAAATGGCAGAGAAACATCAGGCTGCCGTAGAACAGGAGCAGAAGTGAATCTCTGCTTAAGTTCCTGAAATGCAGAGACTGCCTCAGGAGGCCAATTCACCACATCAGAACCCTTTCTGGTCAAATCAGTTAATGGTTTAACAATAACCGAGAAATTACCAATAAATTTACGATAAAAATTGGCAAAACCCAAAAATCTCTGAAGAGCCTTTAATGAAGTAGGTTGGACCCAATCACAGATGGCCTGAACCTTGACCGGGTCCATTTCAATAACAGATGGGGACAAAATGAATCCCAGAAATTAGATCCTCTGTACGCCAAAAAGACACTTTGATCCCTTCACATACAGAGCATTCTCTCTCAAAATCTGGAATACAGTTCGAACATGTTTCACATGAGAGTCCCAGTCATTAGAAAAAATCAAGATATCATCCAAATAAACAATCAGAAATTTGTCCACAAAATCCCTGAAAATGTCATTCATGAAGGACTGGAAGACGGAAGGAGCATTAGTGAGCCCAAAGGGCATCACTAGGTACTCAAAATGCCCTTCAGGGGTATTGAATGCCGTCTTCCATTCATCCCCGTGCTTAATGCGAATAAGGTTATACGCCCCCCTGAGGTCAAGCTTGGTAAACCAAGTAGCGTTTTTCACCCTGGAAAACAGGTCAGAAATCAAGGGTAACGGGTATTGATATTTCACAGTAATATTGTTCAAGAGACGATAATCAATACACGGCCTTAATGAACCATCTTTTTTGGCCACAAAGAAAAAACCGGCACCTAAGGGTGAAGAGGATGGTCTGATATGACCCTTCTCCAATGATTCCTTGATATAAGACCGCATAGCGTCATGTTCAGGTACAGACAAGTTAAAAAGGCGACCTTTAGGGAATTTACTACCGGCACTAATTCAATAGCGCAGTCATAGCTCCTATGGGGAGGCAAGGATGCAGATTTACTTTCGCTAAACACATCAGAAAAATCAAACAAAAAGTCAGGAACATCCTGAGCCTGGGGGGAGGCAGAAAAAACAGGAGTGTTGGTATTAACACATTGGCAGCCCCAACTGGTTACAGACACAGATTTCCAATCCAAAACAGGATTATGAGACTGTAACCAAGGGAAACCCAGTACGATAATGTCATGCAGATTATATAGAACCAAAAATTTGCAGCACTCCTGGTGATCAGGTTCAACCCTCATTATCACCTGAGTAGAAAACTGGGGTTTATTCTCAGCCAAAGGGGTAGAATCGATCCCTAGTAGGGGAATAGACTTCTGTAGGGGTATCAAGGGAAACCCACAACGTTTAGCAAAATCATAATCCATCAGGTTAATAGCTGCTCCAGAATCAACGAAAGCCTGAGCAGAAAATGAGGACAGAGAGCATATCAGAGTGACAGTTAATAAAAACTTAGTCTGAACACTACCCAAGACAACTGAGCGTGCAAAACGTCTTCCCCGCTAAGGGCAGACTGAAATAGCATGAGAGGCATCACCACAGTAGAAACATAACCCATTGCGCATTCGAAACTCATGACGCTGTGCCCCAGAAACCACTCTATCACACTGCATGGGTTCAGAAGCTGGTTCACAAGGCAACACCATTCCACGCATACTTCTCCGCTCACGCAAACGTCTGTCAATTTGAATCGCTAATGACATAGAATCATTGAGACCAGAGGGGACAGGGAATCCCACCATAACATCCTTTACATTATCTGACAGACCCTTCCGGAAAAGGGCCGCCAAAGCGTCGTCATTCCATTTGGTCAGGACTGCCCACCTACGGAATCTCTGACAGTATAACTCAGCGTCATCAAGCCCCTGATTTAATGCCAACAAGGTTTTTTCAGCTTGATCAGTGACATTAGGTTCATCGTACAATAACCCCAAAGCCTGAAAAACGCATCAACATCACTCAAAACAGGATCCCCAGGTATCAGGGAAAAAGCCCAATCCTGAGGATCGCCGCGCAGGAGAGAGATGATAATTTGAACCTGCTGCGCTGCGTTTCCTGAGGACTTAGATTTTAAGGCAAAAAACAATTTACAATTATTTTTGAAATTCTGAAACTTAGCTCGATCCCCTAAAAACAAATCTGGCATGGGATCCTAGGTTCCACAACAGGCAACCTAGCAAGATATGCAGCAATACTCTGAACCTCAGTGGCAAGCTGATTCCACACGGCCAGACAACTGTGCAAACTCCATTGGGAGAAAAGATCCTCCCCAGCACCCAGAGATACAGAGGAAAAAAAAAAAAAATGCAACAAACAGAAAAATATCTCTGACAACTCTGACAACTTTTTTTCTTTCACAATATTTTTTTTCCTTCTGTGAGTACCATACAATTTCAATTTTTAGGCCGGTGATACTGTTATGTTTCGGTAGCTGAGGAGTGCAGGTAAAAAAGGCAATACACCAGAGCAGTTGGAATCTATGAGATTGAAAGTACCCTGACTAACCACCACAACTAGAGGCAGCCGTGGAGCGTTCCTACGTTGGTCCTAGACGCCTCGTCACAGCCTGAGAAACTAACTACACCTAAAGATAGAAATAGGAAAGCTATCTGCCCCGGAGCAGAACCCCAAAGATAACAGAAAGCCCCCAAACATGTAATGGCGGTTAGACAAGAGGAAATACTGACACAGAAAGAAAATAGTATGAGCAAACGCTGGGGCCCAAACTATCTAAATAGAAAAGGATAGGAAGGGTACTTACTGCAATCCCAGAAAACCCTGAAAAGCACCAACTCTACTAATTTCAAAATCACCTGAGATCACACGACCTCTACCACCTAAATTAGTTCTCTGGTGTAACAAAATAAAAACAGCAGCCACTGAAAAAACTGGAAAAAGCAAAAGAACAAAACTCAGTGGCTGAACTAAACTGAGAGGGCAAGCCCCCGGAGGGGACCCTGAAGGCCCCCAAAGAAGTGCAGGACAAAATGCAAAAATATAGCACAAACACAAAAGAAGCAAAAGTCTTATCTGTAAGCAGGAGATGCAGACACGACACAGCAGGCTACAAGGAAACTGGAATGAAGGATTCAGACCAGAACAATTGATCACCGGCAACCCTGATGGGAAAATGACTCCCTTATATAAGACCAGTCAGTAACACCTGTTCCCAGTCCTCACAATCTTCACTAGCACCGCTTGTAACCACCAGAGGGAGCCTCTGCTCAGAACTCATCTCAAACCCATTCACAACAGTCACTGTGATGTGGTGGGATGGCTTTTACATTTTTTTGTCAAAATTTAGTTTACTAAGAACCCTATATTATTTTCATGCACTATTGCTGTTTGTTTATACACTGCAAGGTATTTGCTTATAATGTTTTTCATGTTGGGTTTTATATACCATGTACATGCATGCATATTAATATAGCCGAGCATGTCTGTGTCGTCGCTGTTATCTCGTTAACCCTTTCCTCCTCGGAATGTGGTACCAGAGAGAATAAGACACAGACCAAAGGATGCGTCAATAAGCTCTGCGGTTTATTGCTAATAAAGGGATTTATATACACCCCTGAAGCAGGAAGCGGAATTACCATATATGGCAGTTAATACAACATAAACATAAAATGCTAGTTTCACTTTAAAAACTCCATTCTTGGCTTTTGGCCCTGTTTAGCTCCTAGCACAGAGCGTCTCTTCTCAGGCGGGAGGGTGTATTGTATTGACTAAAATGAGGAACATCTTATCTTGTCTCCTGGTACACGTCAACCTGTCGGTTAAAAAGAAAACAAAGCCTCTGAACTTTAGAAAAATGCTAGCTCTAAGAAAAAATGCTGGTTCAGCGATCACATTTCCCTCCTTTTGTTCCTTCATTTGATCAATACACATCTTCATACCTCCTCTGTGTCCTAGTACATCGTTTAATACACATCAAACAAATTTTAAACACTAAATAGATGGCAAGACATATCAATAAAACCTGTAGGCCAGCTTGTATTATCCCAGTCAGCCATCCCCCTATACCTTTGAACCAATTTGCGGGGTTAAGAAAGGAGAAAGTATTTGCCCACCATGAATCTTGATTCTTCAGATTTGCCTCATCATATAGTTTCCTTAACTTTATGACATCCTCTAGCTTATGTTTAAGGGTTAAAACACTAGAATTATCAATATAATGACAACATGCAGGTCCAATAATCTGGCACATCCCTCCTTGAGCTGCAGTCATGTAATCTAACACGAGGGTATGTTGGTTAGTAACAATAATTAACTGGTTCTGTACTGCAAGGGACCCATTCATGATATCTAAAATATCCCATATTTGATCATCTAGGTAGTCTGTGGATTCTACCAACTTATCCCATGTCGAGTTATCATAGGGTAGATAAATAATGCACTGAAAAATGTATTTGCTATCCCCATCTCCACTATGTGTGGTCTCCCATTTGGGCGAGGTCTATTGTCTGCAGATCGTTTATGTAGTGTATGTTTTGGAATAGACAATGGATTTAATCTATCTGGAGTGATGAGATAGGTGGCTGGTGTCAATCTAGCTAGGGTGCATTTCCCGGTGACTCCTACTGGAAGGCACTTAAATGCCTTGTCCCCACATACCCAATACATTGATGGTGGAAGGTTCCATATAGCTGAATGCTGTAATACTAATCGGTGTGCCAAATCTATAAACTTTGAAATATTACTCATCATGCACCATCCGGGCTTTTGTCCTAGTGGGGAACAGTATCCTGCGGTAGGTTCTCCGCAGGTGGGAGTGTTCTTCTGATACCCTTCATCTTTATTACACCTCAGGTTACCTGGTTTGTTAGCACAAGTTTCATCATTTCCATTCTCAAAGAAAACATTATTTTCCCATCTATCAGTGTGTAGGTATCGTTCTAATAGGGAGGGTTTGAAAGCATCTAAGCTTCCTGTAGTGACCCCAAAACTTATCTTTAACCCCTGTGTCGGTATTTCTCCCAAAGAGGTTATACTAGTTCTATTTCTGGGTACCCATGCCCCACCTTCAAAAAAATAGATACTGTCTTGGAATTATCTGTCCTGTTAGATTTCCCTGCCACCATGGAAAATCAGTCCAACCCACTACCGGTATTCCTACCGTAGTTTTCCAAAGTTTTTGAGTGGCATTGTTGCTTAATGTGTCTGAGCAGTTACCCCAAGAGTTAATCTCTTCCCATGAGACTGGGACTGCAAGAAATGGTAGACTAGTGGATGTCACCGGCGCATGTGTACAAATCCAACAGTTTGCAACATTTTGGTTTTGTTCTTTCAGTCCATCCACTAAAGCTAAGTGGTGTCTAATGAACCTGTTATCATCTCCATCTACACGGCTAAGTCTGTTCCAAGCATCCGTTACTGCAAGGATGCAAGCAAATGTCATTAGTAGCATCATTCCTCTTCTGGAGGCTCTCCAAGGATCTTCTTACAATGCGATGCGTGGATCCAAGTTTCCTTGCCTTGTAGCTTGACTGCGGTACTTGTCGTCAGTAGAACTTGAAAAGGTCCATCAAATCTCGGATCCAGACTCTTTCTCACGTGTCTTTTAATGACTACCCAGTCTCCGGGCTGCAGGCTGTGACTCCCAGGATCCTGGTTCGGATCTGGAAGAGAACTGAAGACATTATCATGTACTTTCATAAGTCTTTTATGCAAATCCCTTACATATGAGCTTAATACATGGTTACTCATCTCCAGTGCTTGGGAAAAGAAACATCCTAAGCTAGGCACTTTGCCAAATAGTACTTCATACGGAGAAAGTCCAGTTTTTCTATTTGGAGTGTACCTTACTGAGTATAGGGCTAATGGTAAACATTCAGGCCAAGATTTCCCTGTTTCAGCCATGGCCTTTTGGATTTTTAACTTCAATGTCCCATTTAGTCTTTCTACTTTCCCACTGCTTTGTGGGTGATATGGGGTGTGGAAAGCTTGTTGAATTCCCAGAGCTGTCAAGACTTCATTCATTATTTCACCTGTGAAATGTGTACCTCTGTCACTTTCGATCACCTCTGGTACTCCATACCTGCACACCACCTCCGCAAGCAGCTTCTTTGCGGTTGCCGCAGCCGTAGCCTTGGCAATCGGGAAAGCCTCCGGCCAACCTGAGAATAAATCAAAACACACCAACACGTACTCCCATGATCCTGATTTTGGCAGCTGAATATAATCAATCTGCAGTCTCTGGAAAGGATAGAGGGGCCGAGGGTGTGTTTGGGTGGTGTCTTGACTACCCTTCCCTGATTATGTGTAGCACATACCATGCATCCCTGGATCAAACCTTCTATACAGGTGGAAAAGCCTGGTGCCACCCAATGCTTCTGCATGACGCTCATTACAGCAGTTTTGGACTGGTGGGTTGGCCCATGTAACATCTGGGCGACCGCAGGGTACAACGCCCTTGGAAGGCATCGACGCATCCCTCTTCCCCATACCCCATTTGCTTCATTCAGACATGCACCTTCTTTTCCCACTTTTCTACTTCCTCCTGGCGCACCTGAGCCTGCATCTGGGATAAGGCATCCTCTGACACAAAGGGATTTTTGGGAGCGCTTACCTGGTGCATCGTTACCCCTTGGAGTGGTCTACTGGCTGCTGTTTTTGCTGCTGCATCGGCCATTGCGTTTCCTTTACTCACCTGATCAGTGCATCTGGTATGTGCTTTAACTTTTATGACAGCTACTTCTTTTGGTAATTGTAATGCATCAATTAACTGCTGGACTGCGTCAGCATTTTTAATGGGATGTCCTGCTGCCGTCAGGAATCCTCTAGATTTCCAAATTGGACCAAAATCATAAGCTATACCGAATGCGTATCTAGAATCTGTGTAGATGTTAACAATTCTACCTTCAGCTATCTTACAGGCCTCGGTCAGAGCCTTAAGTTCAGCCTCCTGGGCCGACTGATGTGGGAGCATTGGTTCTGCTTTGATTACTGCATTCAGGGAGACGATGGCATACCCGGTGTGGAAGGTACCTGAGTCATCTTGGTGGCGAGATCCATCTACAAAAAATTCAAAATCAGCATTAAGTCTTTCAGTTTCAAACACTGTGGGTAGGCCTGCTGTTTCCTGTGCCATAAGCTGAACACAATCATGAGGAATCTCTTCTCTTGGATCTTCTTTGTACAATACCGTACCTGACCCCTCCTTTAGATCCGAGAGAGGTAACAATGTGGCAGGATTAAGTGTGGTACATCTCTGCAAAGAAACATTTGGAGGCATTAAAAGTGCACATTGCAATCGAAGGTGACGTGCAGCTGAAAGGTGTGCCGGTTGCACCTGGTTCAGTATGGTGTATACATCATGAGGTGTAAGTACTGTCAATGGATGATCAAGAACAATGTCTGACGATTTGTGGAGCAATAGTCCTACAGCATGTACTGCCCGTACACAGGACGGGGCACCCTAGCCACTGCATCTAGTCTTCCACTGAAATAGGCTACTGGCCTTTGATTGTCACCATGTAACTGAGTCAATACTCCTGCCGCGTGTCCCTGCTGTTCATGGAGATACAGGGTGAATGGTAGTTCATAGTTGGGGGTTCCTAGCGCTGGAGCTGCCACAATCCTGTTTTTGAGAGAATAAAACAGTCTATACCTTCAGGAGTTAGTTTAAAAGGCACAATGGTGATACAGTCATAGAGAGGCTGCATGAGGATTGATACAGCATGTATCCACTGTCTGCAGTAGGAAACCAGTCCAAGAAAAGTCCTAAGAGCGGCAACATTAACAGGAATAGGAAAATTCTGTACAGCTTCTGTGCGAGCGCTGGTCAGATGTCGCGCCCCCGGTGTAATGCAATGTCCCAAAAAGATAACTGAAGATTTACAAAATTGCAGTTTATCCTTTGACGCTTTACATCCAGCTTGGTACAGAAACAACATGAGTGCTATTGTTGCAGTGCGACACTGTTTCCTGGAGGGGGCACAAATCAGTAAGTCATCAACATATTGCAGAACAACTACTTTTGGCATTTTCCATCTTTCCAGTATCTCTTGCAGACTGGCAGTATACATAGTGGGTGAATTTTGGGCACCCTGGGCAAAACAGTCCACGTATACTGGTTCCCTTGAAATGTAAAGGCAAACAAATACTGACAGTCAGGATGCAACGGGACACTAAAAAATGCGTTTGCCAAGTCAATCACTGAAAAACAAAGAGCACTAGCCGGGATCTGAGACAGAAGGGTGTGAGGATTTGGTACAACTGGTGTGAGGAGCTCTGTAGCTTTGTTCACTAGCCGGAGATCATGGACCATTCTGTACGCTGCTGGCTGCCCCGGTGCTGTTTTATTTTTAACTGGGAACAGAGGGGTGTTACAAGGGGACTGGGTCTTAACTAAAACACCACTTGCTACCAGTTTCTGTATCTGCTGAGCTATAGCCGTCTCTTGAGCTGAACTAAGAGGATACTGTCTCTGTTGGGGCAGGATTGCACTTGGCTTTAATTTGACCATGACTGGCTGCACCCTTAATCTGCCCACATCTGTTTTATATGAAGCCCAGAAATCATGCGGTATCACACCTTCCAACATTGAAGGAAATTCATTTGTGTCCTCTATACTAGCAACGTCTAACGACATGATTTTACAAAGAGTGCTCGGCTTCAATCCTGGTGTCATAGTGACAGTCCCATCAGAATGATACTCAATATGTGCTTGCAATTGAGACAATACATCACATCCTAAAAGATTACATTGACCCCGTGGTGATACCATTAACTGTGTGTGTACAGTGGTAACTTGAATTTGCAGGGGAATCTTTTTAGTGACGGGGAGCAGGATAGATGGAGAGTTGTAAGGAGTCGCTATAACATGGTGGGAGAAATCACTTTTCCCAAATGGCCAGTCCTCTTCTGTAATTACTGAATTGTCTGCCCCCGTGTCCACTTGGAACTCAACCTCATGTCCCCCTGGTAGGTTCACCTGCACTGTGCAATTAGCAGTGGGGGGTAAGGAGACAAGGGGGTTCATGTGCAAGCTACCATTATCCTATGGGAGCGCCTCTAATTGGTCTTGGGGCCTCTTGCAGGCGAGTCATTTGCATATGGATTAGTTGGACAGGCTGGATATGGATTAGTTCTGCAATCCCTCCTGAAATGTCCTGATTTCTTGCACCCGTAGCACAATTTCTGCCCATCTCCTGGCACACGTCTCCTCTCCCTGTTGTTTGCAGGACGAGTACCTACAGCATGTATCCTTGCTCCTCCTTTTGCCTGCGCTAAATCATGTTGTGCCCCCTGTGCTATTCTGGCTAGATCCTCTGCTTTTACTTATCTCCAATCAGGTCTACTTACTTTCACCTTGTCTGTCACTTCCTTTTTTAACCCATTCATATACGCACTTGCTAGTACTCTCTCACTAGTCTTGTTTTCTGGGACAAAACCCATTTCCACCCAAGTTTTTCTTAGAGCCCAGAAATAATCTTTTGGCTCTTCCTCTTTTCCCTGTACTCTGTCCTCTAGTGTAACTTCTTTTTCTGCCTGTCTATCTTTACATGCTTTTTTCAACGCTTCTGTAAACATAACCCCTGCTGCTGCGTCATTGACTTCTGCATTATCAGGTCCGTTCCTACCAACATAACACTTGTATGTCTCATCTATCAGTCTATCGTATCTAGCTTCATCTGCCAATTTCCCTTTCATAAGTGCTTCCAGATCCTGTCTAGTTGCTTTATACGTATCCTGCATTGTAGCTAACATTCTAGCGAATCCCATTGGTGACTGTGAAGGGTCCGGGAGTTGCGTTATTAAAGCTAACTGCTCTGAAGGGCTCCATGGTCTGTATAACACGCTGTCCGGGGGGCGCCTTGAGCTACTCCGCCCTCCTCGCCTCCTGCAGCACCCGGGCTACCAGGTACCACTACTGTCCTCATTGGAAATAGATTGGCAGGGGGAGGTCTGGGTCCACCGCAACCTACACAGACATCTACCGTCAGGGGATTCTGCTGTCCACACCTGGGCAGACCCAACAGTTTGGTTCGTGGGAAGTCTGTGGGAAGGTCTGATACTGGGGTGGAGGTAACGTAGGGGGCAAACAGGAGGGTAAATCAGTCATCCCTGTTTTTGTCAGTCTGTAACGTCCGTCTCCTAATTCCTCAGTCTTTCCCTCTAAGTAATCACACGCACTCATCCACAGGTTCACTGTTTTCAACAGACCTTTGTCTCTCAACCATCCATGATGTGAGTTAAAGAACCTTTTCCATTTATCACTGTTCAATTCTCCGTTTTCATTCATGCCTGCTTTACATAATACTTTGTCAATGCCTATCAAAGCTTGCTTTCCTTCTCTGCGCACAACTAAATCTTTAGAAGGACTTAAAAATCCTAAAATTTTTTTTTAGCAAAAACACAACATGAAAATAGCCTTACCAGATATTGAAAGATGAACAGTGCACTAGCAGGATGCAGCCGGCTCCCACAGATAAAGGCTGGCACAGCACAGGTGCCCTCCACTGATGAGGACAGCCACCCTATCACAAAAAAGTGATGATAAAGGTATAGGCTGCCTGTGGAAAAACACACAAATAAGGCTTGCTTAGGAGGACAAAAAAGTGCAATGCATAGTGTCTGGATAGCAGCCTATTTATAACGCCCATAATAGAAGGCGGGCTGTTCAGCACTATATATGCATCACACAAAAAACCAGACCATCAAAAAGGAGCCTACCTGCACCCTGCAAAAGATGATAAAAAGTGCAAAAAAATGCATCTGATAAATGCATCAATGAGGTATTGGTTACTATTTTGGCCAAAGCAGATAAGCTCGCAAACCAACGGCAAGGTTCCCCATTATATTGCGAGTAACTAACTTACATCAATTCAAAGCTCACAGACAAAGATAGAAGGACTTAAAAATCCTAAAAATTTTTTTTAGCAAAAACACAACATGAAAATAGCCTTACCAGATATTGAAAGATGAACAGTGCACTAGCAGGATGCAGCCGGCTCCCACAGATAAAGGCTGGCGCTGCACAGGTGCCCTCCACTGATGAGGACAGCCACCCTATCACAAAAAAGTGATGATAAAGGTATAGGCTGCCTGTGGAAAAACACACAAATAAGGCTTGCTTAGGAGGACAAAAAAGTGCAATGCATAGTGTCTGGATAGCAGCCTATTTATAACGCCCATAATAGAAGGCGGGCTGTTCAGCACTATATATGCATCACACAAAAAACCAGACCATCAAAAAGGAGCCTACCTGCACCCTGCAAAAGATGATAAAAAGTGCAAAAAAATGCATCTGATAAATGCATCAATGAGGTATTGGTTACTATTTTGGCCAAAGCAGATAAGCTCGCAAACCAACGGCAAGGTTCCCCATTTTATTGCGAGTAACGAACTTACATCAATTCAAAGCTCACAGACAAAGATAGAAGGACTTAAAAATCCTAAAAATTTTTTTTAGCAAAAACACAACATGAAAATAGCCTCACCAGATATTGAAAGATGAACAGTGCACTAGCAGGATGCAGCCGGCTCCCACAGATAAAGGCTGGCGCAGCACAGGTGCCCTCCACTGATGAGGACAGCCACCCTATCACGAAAAAGTGATGATAAAGGTATAGGCTGCCTGTGGAAAAACACACAGCCTTATTTGTGTGTTTTTCCACAGGCAGCCTATACCTTTATCATCACTTTTTTGTGATAGGGTGGCTGTCCTCATCAGTGGAGGGCACCTGTGCTGCGCCAGCCTTTATCTGTGGGAGCCGGCTGCATCCTGCTAGTGCACTGTTCATCTTTCAATATCTGGTGAGGCTATTTTCATGTTGTGTTTTTGCTAAAAAATTTTTTTAGGATTTTTAAGTCCTTCTATCTTTGTCTGTGAGCTTTGAATTGATACAACTAAATCTTTAGCAGAAACACCTTCCTTGGTGTTTTGGTTCCCCATTTTTGTATCCCCTCACCTAGAAGCAGGGGTGGGATTCAGCTGGTTCTCCCCGGTTCGATGGAACCGGTTGTTCAAAAAGCAGCCGGTTCCCCGAACCGGGGAGAATGAGAGCGGCGATCTGGTACTATTTTGCTGCTTTGCAGCAGCTTGCAGGGCCGCCGCCGCATTGCACACCGCCAGCCCCGGCCCCCGCGGACTGATCTGTGCAATGCGGCGATTGGTTAGCGGCGCGCCGCGGCCATCTGCTGCAGTCACGTGGTGGAGACCGTGGAGTGGACTGGAGCCGAGAGGAGAGAGATCACTGCAGAGCTGCAGAGACAGTCTTGACTCGAGTCTCTGAGAGTCAGACTGTCTGAGGTACTGACTACTGACTGAGTCTGTGTGTGAGCAGCTGCACAGTGCTGCCTGAGCTGCGACGCTGCTTGCCTGGTGCTGGTGGCGTCCTGGCCTGGGCCCTGGCCCAGTGAGTGGCCTCCAACTCTCTCGCCCTCTCCCCTCATACACTTCATACCCACAGCCTGCAGTACAGCCAGGACATCTGCTGTCTGTGCAGTGCAGCTGCCTGAATAGACAATTGCTTGCATAGCAATTCCATAATGTGTGATACCAGGTCGCTGCCTGCCTGGTGCTGGCGGCGGCCTGGCCTGGGCCCTGGCCCAGTGAGTGGCCCTCCGAGGACGGGCCTCTCGCCCTCTCCCCTCATACACTTCATACCCACAGCCTGCAGTACAGCCAGGACATCTGCTGTCTGTGCAGCTGAATAGACAATTGTTTGCATAGCAATTCCATAATGTGTGATACCAGGTACTGGGACCTACATGTGCGAAAAAAAGAGGCCTTACCTCAACGAGAAAAGTAACTAGTCGGTGGAGATGTTGCTAAAATAGCAGTTCCCTAAGATATTATTTGCTAGACCCCATGGTGGCAGTTGTCCCTCAGGGCTATTAACGTTAGGGACCTTAGTTCTTGCAAGGTGCCAGATCAGTATATGGGTCCAATAGCTCCTCGTAATGCACAGTCACATCTGCTTTGGAGGCGTTAGTGGCCCCTTACCTTTTGGGCCCCCGTGCGGGACAACAAGTTGCACCAATGATATATCTGAAGTGTGTGTGTGAATGGGTGTGGCTTTAAAAGTGGGTGTGGCTTAAAAAGGGTGTGGCTTTAAAATGGGTGTGGTTTACCGACGCACAAACACAGAACCTGTTGTTAAAAATTTGAATCCCACCACTGCCTAGAAGAGATTCTCTTGTCACCAAGACAAGTTTGTCACCAAGACAATTGCGTCACTTAGACAATGGCCACAAAGGTTTCTGAACCATTCCACTGCTCGCTTTCCAAGATTTGTACGCCAACCAAATAAACAATCCAATCACACCAACACCAAGACAAAACCACAACACAATCATTGGATCCATACTGTCATTTTTCAAAGGAGGAAAGGCAGGACTGACAATTAATCTGAAGGTCTACTGGTTCAAAGGGACCTGAGCCAGGAATACCTGTGATTTACCTGGAAAGCCAACAGCTCGGGGAAGAGGGAGTCCACTATACAGTGATATAGATTTTAGGTAGAATATAATAAGTATTCTTACCCCAGCACTGTGTATATCACCAACAGAGACCTCCGCTCATCCCACGTCTTCCGGACCGGTCGGGCTTCCTCAGAATAGAATAACTCAGTCCCCTGGTCGGGCGCCAGTTGTCGTCGCTGTTATCTCGTTAACCCTTTCCTCCTCGGAATGTGGTACCAGAGAGAATAAGACACAGACCAAAGGATGCGTCAATAAGCTCTGCGGTTTATTGCTAATAAAGGGATTTATATACACCCCTGAAGCAGGAAGCGGAATTACCATATATGGCAGTTAATACAACATAAACATAAAATGCTAGTTTCACTTTAAAAACTCCATTCTTGGCTTTTGGCCCTGTTTAGCTCCTAGCACAGAGCGTCTCTTCTCAGGCGGGGGCGTGTATTGTATTGACTAAAATGAGGAACATCTTATCTTGTCTCCTGGTACATGTCAACCTGTCGGTTAAAAAGAAAACAAAGCCTCTGAACTTTAGAAAAATGCTAGCTCTAAGAAAAAATGCTGGTTCAGCGATCACATCTGCAAACAACCACATGCGACACTGGTTTCTTAGATTAAATATTGGAAAGCAAGTTTAATAAAAGTACTACAATATATGCAGCAATACAAGTTCTCTCTTATGTACCCTCTTGTTATATGTAGTAAAACCATAAAACTACATTGATACCTCCTGTTTTATTTTTAGTTACCAATGCATCTTTTGCTTTGGGCACTGATTTTTTCGCCAATTTATGTCACTACGTCAGGTCTATATAACAAAATAAAGTTATCTAAACTTATATATATACACACAAACATAGATAGACATATATATATATGTCTATGTCTATCTATGTATGTGTGTTTGTATGTATGTATATATATATATATATATATATATATATATATATATAATACACACAGACTGAGAGAGGCCAGAAGACCACAGCATCTTATTTCATGTACTCTTGCACTGGTTAGAAGCCCATCTCCTTCACATTACACGTTGCAGGTTTCTGTCAGCAGTGCAGGGGTTAAACTGTTCAGATTAGCATCTCTGAAGCCTTCTTGCTTGGATGATTTCAGCTGTTCAGTAATGCCCACTTCCCTCTCCTATATATTCTCGCCTCTGGCAATCTATATTACCAGTCTTAGTCTTGTACTGCCTGGTGTGGAGTTAAGGTGTCTGTTGTTGATGGAGGCGTTTGGAGTGTTGATCTATGAGTTTTGCTTGGAGTTTTGGCTGTGTGCAAATCCTCATCCTCTCCTATTTGGCGTTCCTTCCTTTTCTCCCTGGTGTTCCTCTGTGTTGTCTATGAGCGCATATTTGTATGCTTGGTATTTTCATTTATCCCTGTACGTCCTCCCTTGTTAGTCTGGTTTGTGTATTTAAATACAGTGTTATTTCCTGGGGGTGAAGCGGGGCAGATATAGGGCTAATTCAGGAGTTGAGCAAGGTATGTGGCCCCAGCGTCTTCACCATCAGAAGTATTCTGTGGAGCAGGGATAGCTAGTGCATTAAGGACAGGGAAGGAGTATTGTCACAATATATACAACAGTATTGTCACAATATATACGCCTTTACAACCATTTTTAATTTCTCTGAATCAGGTAACTTTACAAATTCTCTTCATTTAAAATACTATATGGTTTTGTGTCAGGGAGACAGGGAGGCATATTGAATGATGAAGGTCCACCTAGGGCAATGAATGTGTGAGAGCGTTCCTTTTTTTTGCACTTTAGAGTCGCAGTACTTAACTATGCTGTGGATTTATGGGAGCAAGTTGGGGATTTATAGGGACATAGCTGACACATAGGTTAATGTGCATATATGGTTGAAATGTCCCTAACCCCCTTCCCTTATTTTCCATACTGTTTACAGTTATTGTAGTAAATTTGCTACCTATGATATATGGTCACTGTGATAAATTTTGCCATATATCCTCTTTGCTATCCTGTTATATGAGTAATTAGCCATGGACATGGTTCAGTTTTTTCCCTAAGGATGTTTGATGCGGATAAACTGGATTGAATTCAATTACAGTGATTGTGGCCTTATATCAGCCTGTATCTATTTAATACTGCACAAGACAATCAGGATTTAATGGTAGGTCTATAAACTAATCCTATAAGGAAGACTACCATTTTGATAGGCTTTGGTGTTCCATATTTGTGACCTCTTTGATTATTGATATCCTGTGATATACATGTATCTTGTGGATGGTCCATATTTGTGACCTTTTTATTATTGACACCCTGTGATTTAATTTGTTAATATTCTTTGTGCAGTATTTTATGCTGCTTTGTTTGTTCATGCACGTGCACTTTTTGTGGTTTTAAATTATATTTTGAATAAAGTTTATTAGTTTTAATTCACTATTCCACTATATGCAGAACTATACATTTCTATGGTAACAAACAAAGACTATGTGAACTGACCCTGCAGTCTTTCTCCATTCTGTTTGTCCTATACTTCCTTCTGAAATGCATTTGGTAGATTAGTAAGAAGTAGGGTAAAGGTAAAAGTGAATATGATTGGAATACACAGGGTTTATTTGTTGCCTATTACCACGGAGACGCATTGATCTGCTTTGCAATTATAATCACATTGTAGAAGGACATTTTTATCAAATTGCCTAGATTATTTAGATTTTTTTTTATTTGTACTTTTATACACTCCTGAGAAGTCTCATCTATTTATATAACTGGGTGTAAGAAGAAGTAGGTTTGCGCACATAAAAAACTCAGGGATTTATGAAAGGGAGAAACACGTGTATATAGAAAATATAAGTGTTATAAACAAATATTACTATACACTGAATGCCTAGGTTTATACTGCACTCTTGGTAGTGAGTAAACAAAAATGCATATAAATATTTTTTCAGCCTCCCTATTGTAGCCTAGGGGTTTAGAACAGTTTCGGTAAAGTCTCATATACTGACTTTTTGGTATGTTCAACAGCCAGCTGGGTAAGTGGCAGCTGTCCATGGGGATAAAGCTATTAGCGTCTGTGGGCTTATTAAAAGGGCAAGTATGAATAGAAGAATTCTCAATAAAAATATTGAGGTCTAAAAATTGAACTGATTGAGTGCTAGTAACTTGGAACTGTGGACTATATATCACTACATACAGTAAAGCCCTTTTTCTTATCAGTGTTCCCTTACCACTGCTCCTGTATAAGTGTTCAATACCTCTCTTATTTGTTTCTAGGTGCAGCCCAGGAATCAGCCACTAACATTCCTTATTTCCTTGACTGGGAGACCTGTGTGTCCTAAACAGTGCCTTCACCCCCCCCCCCCTTCCCACCAAACCCATAAAGAATACACAACCAGGCCTGGATGGGTTGAACAGTTCGGTCACAGTTTATTAATTACCAAAGCAGAGAAGGGCAATTACATTTCGTAATGGGCAGCTCATGGCTGAGATCCTGTCCGTGATCGACAGGCGATTTGGCCAACGAGCGGTCACGAACCTTTGCCCTGCTCTGCTAATTCGCTGTGACTTAGTCTTGTTAACAAAGTTTTATCATATATACATTTACATTTTTTTTTATTATATAAAATTGTACATATTACATTAGTGATTGGCCAGTATGTCCCATAGGGATGGCGGACACTGAATACCTGCCGGTTTCGCACTGGAAGCTGGGTTCTGAAGGCTTCCCAGTCAGAGGCACATTCCTTAGTCAGTACAGTGCCTGCCATTCCACAGGTTGTCACACAACTACCATCTGCATCGAGCGCTTTCAAATACTGGTTCAGAGTGACCCATTTCATAACGAACCTTTATTATTGCATATTGTATTATTGCATCCACTCTGGAAACTATTTTATTCTGTGACTGTGTAACCATTTGGGCTTAGTGCGATAATTACACCGGGTTAAGTGCAAATTCATTCTTCTAATATTTATATGCATTTTTTTTATCACTACCGAGAGTGCAGTATAAACCTAGGCATTCAGTGTTTTGTAATATTTGTTTAGAACACTTATATTTTCTATATACACATATTCCTCCCTTTCATACATCCCTATCTCTGAGTTTTTTATGTGCACGAACCTACTTCTACTTATTCCCTTTTATTTTCCTTGCAAGGCTGTGGTATTGCCTAGCTTCGCAGCACTTTAAATCCTACAAAGACTTGAGCGCCACTGAATCATCTAAATATTTATATAATTGCCTTGTAATGTTTTAATTTCCTGTTCTGTCCAGATGTCACCGTATCCCAGAATTCCAAGCGGAGGAAGTTCACCGACCGCCATATTGAGACACGCAAGTGATGGGTGTCTCAATATGGAAACTGCTGCTGGTACCAACCTATTGCGTGGTACCATCAGCGGAACACCGTCGCACCACACACACACAGACACACACTCACACTGACACACACTCTCATTCTCACTCTCACAGTCACACTCACACACTCTCACACAGTCACACTCTCACGCAGCCTCTTGCGCGGTACCACCAGCAGAACACCATCGCAAACGCTGCCGCCGGGATCAGCCGAAAGATTCACTGACTGCTGCCATCTTTGTACAGGAGGAGCGCATGTGCGGTTTTAATGTGACCGCCGCTATCGGTCTGCCAAAAGATGGTGGCGGTCTGATTTACTGCGCCTGCGCGAATTATGCGCAGGTGCAGAGAATCATTCGGCTTATCCCGGCGGCAGATGCGCGACGTTTCTACAGGCAGAGGAAGCCGGTCACATTAAAGGGGTTTTCCCACAAGCAAAAGTTCATTTAAAAATTGTCTGTGTCTGACCGTGTACGGAGCATACCACATGTCCTGGGCAGGGAAGGAAGCAAAAGACAATACTGACATTACATCAGGGGATCACAGTGGATTCATTTTGTGAGGTAAAATTTCACTGAGTGTGTTTAAAAAATATTTTACCTCACAAAATGTATCCTCTGCGATCTCCTGCTGTAATGTCAGTATTGTCTTTTGCTTCCTCCCCTGCCCAGGAGCTGTGGTATGTTCTGTACACGGTCAGACACGGGTGAGAGAGACAGAGCACAGGGGGGAGACAGCTCAAACAGGACAGCACATGAGGGGAGAACACAGCACAGGAAGGAGAGAGACAGTAGATAAGGGGGATAGCACATGGGGTAGACAGGTCAAAGAAGAGAGCACAGATGGGAGAAGTCAGCACATGGGGAAAGAGAGAGTGGATAGGTGGGTGAGCACATGGGGGGGAGATTCTCAACCCTGCAAAGCCTGCCCCATCGTGACAATACCACCCTATCGCATCGGGCCTCCATCTAGTCTATATATAAGTATGAATTGTTCCATCAAGCAACTACTTGCTTTAGTATTACTTGCTTTAGTATAACCCCTTAAGTGCTGTTATTATGGGGCACAGTCATAGTTCTCATTCGTTTCCCTGTGAGGACAATTTTGATTGACATCGGCTATGCTGCAACACTGGCCTTTGTAACAGAAAGCTCAGATCTCAGACATGTGAACCTTATTTTGCTGCTATCAAAAGCAATTGTGTCATCACATGAAGGGGCTCCCTTTCCCAAATTATCATGTGTCTGCCAGTGTTAAGAAACAGCCTTGGACCAAAGTTTGTGTGTCGTACATGAGGTTGTTGGCCACAGCTGGAAAAATACCCAGTGCATGCACAAGATTTTAATGCTGAAGGCATTCAGCAGAAGAGTCTTCACTGAAGGTCCAGGGAGAAGCATTTGGCAGGATTTACTGTGGAGGGCAAGAGCACTTTCTGGTAGTTGGAGCACTGACGAACCTGCCAGTTCAATGTAAGTTCTTTTTCTAGTAATGTAAACTCTATCTGAGTTGTAACAGGTTGTTTGCACTTGGGCTTTAATTCCCTGCCTAGTGCTGTTTTAGTTTTAGTAGCTAAAAAGCAAAGGAGACAAAATGGCCACACATGCACACTGTTATCTCCATTGTAAACTGTAGGAATTATGGAAACAGATGTTACATGTCTCCTGGAAACCACAATGGATAGCTACGTGTATACACTGCCACATCTCACCTCTTCTTGCCACAGTTCCTAATCATATATGTAAGGTATATCCTCTGGATATACCCCTTTAAAGGGAATCTGTCACCCTAAATTGGCGGGATATTTAAATGATGGCAGTCAGGTCAGATCGGCGGTGTTTTGGTACTTGCCTTAACATGTTGTTCGCCGCTGTCTCCATTATTTCTGGGAATTGTAGTCATTGCCCTCCATATAACGTGCCTGCGCAGGCGCGTTATATAATAATAATAATAATCTTTATTTATATAGCGCCAACATATTCCGCAGCGCTTTACAGTTTAACAGTTTCAAAACACAAGTCATAGGTAACAACGTTAACAATACAATAATTAAAGCAAAATAAGCCGACCCTGCTCGTGAGAGCTTACAATCTACAATGAGGTGGGGGAGATATACAAAGTACAGGTGTGATATACAATGGTGCATTTACAATAATGGTCCAGCCATCTTGAGGGAGTGAGGCATGGATGGAGATAGTGAATGGGCTACACATACACACTTAAACATAGAACGACTTTGGTTAGTGAATGTGATAGGCCACTCTGAACAAATGTGTTTTGAGGGAGCTCCTGAAACCATGCAAATTGTGGATAGTCCTAATTTCTTGGGGTAGAGCATTCCAGAGGATTGGCGCAGCGCGGGAGAAGTCTTGGAGTCGGGAGTGGGAGGTACGGATTAGTGCAGAGGTTAGTCGAAAGTCGTTTGCAGAGCGCAGCAGTCGGTTAGGCCGATAGATAGAAATGAGGGTAGGTGCTGCACTGTGGAGAGCTTTGTGGGTGAGAACCAGTACTTTGAATTGGATCCTATAATGAATGGGCAGCCAGTGTAAGGACTGGCGAAGAGCGGACGCGTCCGAGTACCGATTAGCCAGATGGATGACCCTGGCTGCTGCATTAAGGATGGACTGGAGAGGGGATAGTCGAGTAATGGGGAGGCCAAGTAATAGAGCGTTGCAGTAGTCCAGGCGGGAGTGGATCAATGCTACAGTGAGGGTTTTTGTTGTTTCCATGGTGAGAAAAGGGCGGATTCTAGAGATGTTCTTTAGGTGTAGATGGCAAGAGCGGGCAAGAGATTGTATATGGGAGGTGAAGGAGAGATTGGTGTCAAACATAACACCCAGACAGCGAGCCTGCTGCCGGGGTGTTATTATGGTGCCGCCCACAGAGAGGAAAATGTCAGATTTAGGGAGGTTAGTAGACGGCGGGAGCAGAAGGAGTTCAGTCTTGGAGAGGTTAAGTTTCAGATAGAGAGCGGACATGATGTTGGAGACTGCGGACAGACAGTCGGTGGTGTTCTGTAGAACAGCGGGGGTAAGGTCGGGGGATGACGTGTATAGTTGTGTGTCATCGGCATAAAGATGGTACTGAAAGCCAAATCTGCTGATGGTCTGTCCAATTGGGGCCGTGTAGAGAGAGAAGAGAAGGGGGCCAAGGACTGAGCCCTGGGGTACACCGACAGTGAGAGGAAGAGGAGATGACATGGAGCCAGAGAACGAAACACTGAAGGAGCGGTCAGAAAGATAGGAGGAGAACCAGGAGAGAACAGTGTCCTTAATACCTAGTGACTGGAGCCTAGAGAGTAGGAGACGGTGGTCAACCGTGTCGAAAGCTGCAGAAAGGTCGAGAAGAATGAGCAGAGAGTGGTCGCCGTTACGTTTTGCTGTAAGAAGGTCATTGGTCACTTTGATGAGTGCAGTTTCAGTCGAATGTAGGGGGCGGAAGCCGGACTGTGAAGGGTCTAGGAGGGAGTAAGTGGAGAGGTAACGGGTGAGGCGGGAGTAGACTAGGCGCTCCAAAAGTTTAGAGATGAAGGGGAGATTGGAGACCGGTCTGTAGTTGTTTGTGCAGGAAGGGTCAAGAGCGGGTTTCTTTAGTAATGGAGTAATGATGGAGTGTTTGAAGGAGGATGGGAAAATGCCAGAGGAGAGTGAGAGATTAAAGATTGTAGTTAGGTGAGTTGTGACAACTGGAGAGAGAGACTGGAGGAGATGTGAGGGGATGGGGTCGGTAGTGCATGTAGTCGGAAGAGAGGAGTCTGGAGACTTCTTCTTCTGTGATGGGATCAAATGTGGAAAGTGAGCCAGGGGAAATGCAGGGTGGGATGGGAGTCACAGCACTTGGTGGTTGAGAGCAGATTTCCTGACGGATAGTATCTATTTTTTCTATAAAGTGGGAGGCCAGGTCGTCAGCACAAATGTCTGTGATAGGGCTTGTGCTTTTTGCCTGAGGAGGGAGTGAAAAGTGTCAAAAAGTTTCTTGGGGTTGTTGGCTAGTGAGGAGATCAGTGTGGTGAAGTAGGTCTGTTTGGCGAGGTGAAGGGCAGCATTATAAGTTCTTAACATGAATTTAAAGTGGATGAAGTCTTCTGGTGTGCGGGTTTTTCTCCAGAGGCGTTCAGCACTCCTAGAGCATCGCTGAAGAAGTCGAGTTTGCAATGTGAGCCAGGGCTGTTTTACTGTGTGTTTGGAGGTTCTGAGGTGAGCGGTGCTACTTGGTCAAGGGTGCTTTTAAGAATGTCATTGTAGTGATGAACAGCCAGATCAGGACAGGAAAAAGAGGAGATTGGGGACAGCGATGAGTGTAGGGAGTCTGAAAGTGTCACGCGGTCTTATGATATGTGTACGATGTCAGTAAACTATTCTTAAAAAAACAACACTCTATACAACATATAGATTAGCAACATCAGCATGTAAATATAGAATAGATTTACCTGACACGATATCCGTTGAACTCAGGATTAATCTTGAGGACTTGATACACTGTCACAGGAAAGAAGAGGACCTGGGGTCTAACCTGACCCTAAACTGGGGTCCTAACTAATCCCTCACCTTGGAGGTACTGATAATGGTTCAGAGGTCCAAGTCTCCAGCCTAACCCTGTCTCCTATCAGTCCCTGAACCCTGTAATCAGTCCTAAGAAGGATTCTGATTACCACCAAAGGGATATGGGCTGATCTCTGCTAAATACACAGATTAGAAATATAAGACAGACTGGAGAAAACACAGACTTGCATACACACTCAAACACAGAAGGAACATAAATGATCTGGGATATTAAACTCTAAGCAAGGTGAGCTTAAAACAACTAAGGAGCTCTTTAACTTAAGTCTATACAGATACAATCCTATCTGTGGTCTGCATGAAGAATTTCACTGGCAACTCCCAAACAGACAACCAGAGATCCAAAGGAAACCAATCAACAAATAACCAATTGCAGCCGGGAGAAACTGCACCCAGTCCCCAGAACTGAGCACAGACAGAATTAACTCCCTAACTGCCAAACACAAAGAAACAGCAACTCAGCTGTGAGAAGTCAGAATGTGCAACCGCGACGATCTTCGTGGCGATGCACACATGACAGTACCCCCCCTTCTACGAGGGGCCTCCGGACCCTCAGGGCCAGGTTTGCCCGGGTGAGTTCTGTGGAAGGTCCGCACCAAACGATCTGCGTTAATGTCAGACGCAGGAACCCACGTCCTCTCCTCTGGACCATACCCCTTCCAATGCACCAAGTACTGAAGGGACCGGCGATTCAGACGTGAGTCAATGATCTTTGACACTTGAAACTCCAAGTTACCATTGACCACCACTGGAGGAGGAGGTAAGGTGATGGTATGACTGGTGCCACGTACCTCTTAAGTAATGACTTGTGGAACACATTATGAATTTTAAACGTAGGAGGGAGGTCCAGACGAAATGCCACAGGATTAATTATGGAACTGATCCTGTACGGCCCGATGAATCTGGGGCCCAGCTTCCAGGAGGGAACTTTAAGTTTTATATTCCTGGTAGACAACCATACCAGATCGTTCACATTAAGATCTGGACCAGAAACTCTCCTCCTATCAGCCATACGTTTATAACGGTTCCCCATAGCACTCAGATTATTCAATACACCTCTCCACACTGAAGCAAGTGACGACGAGAAACGCTCCTCCTCAGGAACCCCAGAAGGGCCCCCCCCATTGAAAGTACAAAACTGGGGATGAAAACCATATGCCCCAAAAAACGGGATTTACCAGTGGACTCGCTCCGCCTGTTGTTAAGAGCGAACTCTGCCAGAGGCAAGAAAGAAGACCAGTCCTCCTGGTTCTCTGAGACAAAACACCGAAGATAAGTCTCTAGGCTTTGATTCAGACGCTCTGTCTGACCATTGGTCTGCGGATGAAAAGCCGAGGAAAATGACAATTGCATCCCCCGACGTAAACAAAATGCCCTCCAAACTTGGACACAAACTGAGACCCCCTATCTGACACCACATCAGAAGGCAACCCATGAAGTCTCACAATCTCCCCAATGAACACCTGCGCCAGAGTTTTAGCATTAGGGAGGGCAGGAAGAGCAATGAAATGTGCCATCTTACTGAACCTGTCAACAACCACCAGTATGACAGTCTTCCCTGACGACTGAGGAAGGTCCGTGATGAAGTCCATAGACAAATGAGTCCATGGACGCTCCGGAAGTTTCAAGGGTAAGAGGGTCCCAGACGGACGGGTATGAGGGGTCTTAGAGCGAGCACAAACCCCACAGGACGCGACAAAAGTTAAAACATCTTTATTAACGTTAGGCCACCAAAACCGGCGAGAAAGGAGATCTAAAGTAGCCTTACTCCCTGGATGTCCTGCTAAAGCAGAATTATGATGTGCCTCAATAACCTTTTGTCTCAACTGATTTGGGACAAACAGTTTCCCTGGAGGTCCTGCAGGGGCGTCCCCCTGAACCTCTAATACCTCCTCCTCAAGCTCAGAACATACAGCCGACACTACCACCCCCTCCTGAAGGATAGGAATCGGGTCATCCATTTTCCCGGCCCCTGGGAAACTGCGAGACAAGGCATCCGCCTTAACATTCTTAGATCCAGGGCAATAAGTGACAACAAAATTAAACCTGGTAAAAACAACGACCATCGAGCTTGTCTGGAATTCAGACGCTTAGCAGATTCCAAATACAGCAGGTTCTTGTGATCAGTAATGACGGTGACCGGGTGGACTGCCCCCTCCAAAAAGTGACGCCATTCTTCAAAAGCCAACTTAATGGCCAAAAGTTCCCTATTGCCGATATCATAATTCCTTTCGGCGGACGACAATTTCTTAGAAAAGAAAGCGCACGGATGCCATTTACCAGGGACGGACCCTGGGACAATATTGCACCCACCCCTACGTCAGACGCGTCCACCTCCACAACGAACGGCTGTGATGCATCTGGTTGGATGAGAACGGGTGCCGAAGCAAAACATTTTTTCAAAGAGGAAAAAGCTTGGCAAGCTTTGTCCGACCATTTAGAAAAATCCGTCCCTTTTCTTGTCATGTCAGTGAGAGGTTTGACAACAGATGAGAAATTACAAATAAATTTCCGGTAGTAGTTAGCAAACCCCAGAAAACGCTGCAGAGCCTTAAGATCCTCTGGCTGATCCTATTCAAGCACTGCTCTCACCTTTTCAGGGTCCATACGGAAACCGGAGGCTGACACCAAGAAACCCAAAAACTGAAGTTCCTGTACGGCGAATACACACTTTTCCAGTTTGGCGTATAGTTTATTGTCTCGCAAGATCTGCAACACCTGTCTCACATGCTCCTGGTGAGACACAAGAACTGGCGAGTAAATTAAAATGTCATCCAAATATACGACCACAAACAGCCCCACCAGATGACAAAAAATGTCATTAACAAAATGTTGGAATACTGCTGGTGCAGTAGTCAGACCAAAAGGCATGACAAGGTTCTCATAATGTCCCTCCGGCGTGTTAAACGCCGTTTTCCACTCATCCCCCTCTTTTATCCTAATCAGATTATACGCCCCCCTGAGATCCAATTTAGAGAACCATTGGCGCCAACAATTTGATTGAAGAGATCAGGAATCAGAGGGAGTGGATACGGATCTCGAACAGTAATCCGATTAAGTTCGCGGAAATCCAAGCAAGGGCGTAGGCCTCCATCTTTTTTCTTCACAAAGAAGAACCCCGCGGCCACTGGGGAAGATGAAGGTCTAATATGCCCTTTGGCCAGACTTTCCGAAATATAATCTTTCAAGCCTGCCTCTCAGGACCAGAAAGGTTATATAACCTAGCTTTAGGTAACTTAGCATCAGGAAGTAAATTAATAGAGCAGTCATACACGCGATGAGGAGGCAACTCCTGACACCCCTCCTCAGAGAACACATCCCCAAAGTCCTCCAAAAATGGAGGCAAAGTACTAGCACGACCGCACTGATGACTGTGTTCATGCAGTTACTTTTGCAAAACTCACCCCATTGGCTTATATCTCTGGACTGCCAATTAATCACAGGGTTATGTTTAACCAACCAAGGAAGTCCCAACACAATAGGAGTAGGTAGACCCTCCAACACATAACAAGATAATTGTTCCCTATGTATTGCCCCTACCCGAAGGTCAATGTTATGAACCTCATGAACAAAGCTACCTTGGCCGAGAGGCCTGGCGTCAATGGAGAATATAGGGATCGGTTTGACCAATACACTCAGATGCATACCTTGAGCCTGAGCAAACTGAGCGTCAACCAGATTAGCCCCGGACCCACTATCAAGAAGAACAGAAAATCTCTCCACTCTCGTACCAACCACCACCTCCACTGGTACAAGGAACTGAGAAGAACTAGCGGACGAAATACATACTCCCCAGGTTGTCGTCCACCACACAACCTGGGATTAACAGTTTTCCGGCGACTTCTTGTTCAACAAGGCAACGGGACGGACATCCCCCAACAAAATGTCCCTCTTTCCCGCAGAAGAAACACCTTCTAGTCCTGCGGCGTACCGCCAATCCCCTCCTACGAAATGATGTCCCTCCCAACTGCATAGGCTCCTCCGAACAGACAAGGGAACCTCAACATAAGGGACTTTAGTAGTAGGTGGAGTAACAACAGGGGGCGGAGTTACCTCGCACCTCTCCCGGAGCCGTCTATCAGTACGGATAGCCAGGGCCATAGCAGCCTCCAGTGATGGAGGAGAATCATACTGAGCCAAAACGTCCTTTAATTTGTCAAAAGCCCATGACAAAACTGGCTCCTAAGAGCTGGGTCATTCCACTGAGTATCTGTGGCCCATCTACGGAACTCAGAAGCAAATTCCTCCGCCGGACGATCTCCCTGCTGTATCTTACGTAATTTTGTCTCAGCAAGAGAGACCCGATCTGGGTCATCATATACCAAACCCAGGGCAGTAAAAAAATCGATCTACTGACTGTAGAGCCGGGATCCCGAGAAAGGGAAAATGCCCAGGATTGAGGGTCCCCTTGTAGGAGCGAGATAACAATTCCCACTCTCTGCTCTTCACTCCCTGATGATCGAGGCCGAAGCCGAAAATACAATTTACATGCTTCCCTGAAGGTAAAAAATTTGTCTCGCCCACCATGAACCTGTCCGGGAGAGCTACTTTAGGTTCAAATCTGGTTGCTCCGAGGGAGACAAACTTTGGACTTAATGTCCGTCAGCTCCATGGATAATCCCTGCAACTGCAGAGCCAGCTGGGCTACTGGATCCATGGCAACTGGGAATAATTTTATGGGCCAGTGAAAATGTCACGCGGTCTTATGATATGTGTACGATGTCAGTAAACTATTCTTAAAAAAACAACACTCTATACAACATATAGATTAGCAACATCAGCATGTAAATATAGAATAGATTTACCTGACACGATATCCGTTGAACTCAGGATTAATCTTGAGGACTTGATACACTGTCACAGGAAAGAAGAGGACCTGGGTCTAACCTGACCCTAAACTGGGGTCCTAACTAATCCCTCACCTTGGAGGTACTGATAATGGTTCAGAGGTCCAAGTCTCCAGCCTAACCCTGTCTCCTATCAGTCCTGAACCCTGTAATCAGTCCCTAAGAAGGATTCTGATTACCACCAAAGGGATATGGGCTGATCTCTGCTAAATACACAGATTAGAAATATAAGACAGACTGGAGAAAACACAGACTTGCATACACACTCAAACACAGAAGGAACATAATGATCTGGGATATTAAACTCTAAGCAAGGTGAGCTTAAAACAACTAAGGAGCTCTTTAACTTAAGTCTATACAGATACAATCCTATCTGTGGTCTGCATGAAGAATTTCACTGGCAACTCCCAAACAGACAACCAGAGATCCAAAGAAACCAATCAACAAATAACCAATTGCCAGCCGGGAGAAACTGCACCCAAGTCCCAGAACTGAGCACAGACAGAATTAACTCCCTAACTGCCAAACACAAAGAAACAGCAACTCAGCTGTGAGAAGTCAGAATGTGCAACCGCGACGATCTTCGTGGCGATGCACACATGACAGAAAGTGTCTGAGGGTTAATGGCTTGTAGATTTCTGAATGTGTGGTAGGTAGGAGTGCGCTGGGGTGGTGGAGGATTTGTGAGCGTGAAGGAGAGAATGTTGTGGTCAGAGAGTGGAAGCGGTGAGTTATTTAGGTGGGAGATTGAACAGAGGCGGACAAAGACAGGTCAAGGGTGTTGCCATCCTTGTGTGTCTCAGAGGTTGAAAGCTGTGAGAGGCCTAGAGAAGTGGTTAGTGATAGAAGCTGAGATGCAGATGTGGAAGTAGGGCTGTTAATGGGGATGTTGAAGTCTCCAAGGATAAGGGCTGGTAGTTCTGAGGACATGAAGTGCGGCAGCCAGGCTGAGAAGTGGTCAAGGAACTGGGTGGGTGAGCCTGGGGCCGATATATGACCGCTACTCTGAGGGAGAGGGGATGGAAGAGCCTGATGGTGTGGACCTCAAAAGAAGGGAATGAGAGTGATGGAATTGGGGGGATGACCTGGAAAGTGCATTGTGGGGACAGGAGTATGCCAACTCCACCACCATGTCTGTTTGTGGGTCTCGGGGAATGGGAGAACTGTAAACCACCATAGGAAATGGCAGCAGGGGAGACAGTGTCAGAATCCTGAATCCAGGTTTCAGTGAGGGCCAACAGATTAAGAGAGTGGTTCAGAAAGTAGTTGTGCAGGAAGGATAGCTTGTTGCATGCAGACCGTGGATTCCAGAGGGCACAATTGAAAGAAGGAGATGAGGGAGTGCAAGTAATATTAATAAGATTATTATGGTTTCGGTATGAGGTAGGGTAGGGATTGAGGTTGGGGGATGGTGGACCAGGGTTGGGGGAGATGTCCCCTGAAATCAGTAGGAGTAGGAAGATAAAGAGCAGGTAGTTGTTGGAATTGTAAGTAGGTTTTTTTGTGATGTGTTTGGGCAAGATGGGCTGAGGTTTTTTCAGGTAGGTGAGGAGTGCATGGGAGCTGTACATGGGAGAGGGAAGGATAGAGGGGCTGATGTGTATGATCGTGATGGAGGGGGATGGGGCGGTGAATGTGGATGGCAAGGGAACACAGGAGGAAATGGATAAAGTACATAATGAAAAAATAAGGCAAAGTGTGGGGTACCTGATTCCAGCCCTGATTAACTGCCATGAATAACTGCCGTTTTCAAGATGCTTTTCTTCTGTGATGCTTAACTTCTGGGATGCATGCGCCCCCACAATGCATGCGCCCCTTAGACTACTCCTAAATATATAGTCCACACTACAGGGTCAGGAAAGTGGGATTGTGGGAAATGCTTTGGGATAATTTGCTAGCTGGGGCCAGCACACCAGGGGGTGGTTAGATCATCAAAGGCACTAGACCTGGCAACATCTATATGTTATAGCACCTTCCACCTGATAGCATCTACAGAGGCCCCAGTCACACGAATACACAGCAGTAAGTATTAAGCACAGTGCAAAAAATGAATTATACTAAAGTTTTTACCAGGCACATTAAACTATGTTGCAAAATGGTACAGCAGTGGTTGGCAGCAATCAGAAGTATGGAGTGCATACTATTGCTATATATTTCCACATGCAAGACAGTTATATGGAGGGCAACGACTACAATTCCCAGAAATAATGGAGACAGCGGCGAACACATGTTAAGGCAAGTACCAAAACACCGCCCATCTGACCTGACTGCCATCATTTAAATATCCCGCCAATTTAGGGTGACAGATTCCCTTTAACCCCTCTCTGACATTAGACGTACTATCCCGTCCATAAAACCCGTGACAATCTGACCATGGACGGGATAGTACGTCATAGGCGATCAGCTGCGCTCCCTCCGGGAGCGCAGCCAATCGCCGCCGGGTGTCAGCTGATTATCACAGCTGACACCCATGACTGTGTGTCAGGAGCGGTCACGGACCGCTCCCAGCACATTAACCCCTTGCACACCGCGATCAAACATGAAGCACAGGGAAGCATCGTGCGGGGAGGGGGCTCCCTGCGCGCCCCCCTGAGACTGTTGTGATCGCGCTGTTCTGAGGGCTTCCTCCCTCCCAGGACCCGGATCCAAGATGGCGCCGGGGTCCTGGAGGGAGGCGGCTTCCTCAGTGCCTGCTGAGAGCAGGCACTGAGAAGCCTGCTGCACTGCCTGAGCGATCGCTGGTGTGACAGAGTGCTGTGCACACTGTCACACCACGATCTGATAAAATACAGTGATGTCCCACCCTGGGACAAAGTAAAAAAGTTAAAAAAATAAAAATAAACATGTTTAAAAAAAAAAATCCAAAATGAATAATAAAAAAAAAAAAAAATATTCCCCAATAAATTCATTTCTTCCTGTAAATAAAATAACCAAAACAATAAAAGTATACATATTTTGGTATCGCCGCATCCGTAACGACCCCCCTATAAAACTGTCCCACTAGTTAACCCCTTTAGCGAACCCCTTAAAAAAAAAAAACAAAGCAAAAAATCAATGCTTTATCATCATACCGCCGAAACAAAAAGTCGAATAACACGCGATCAAAAAGACCGATATAAATAAACATGGTACCACTGAAAACATCATCTTGTCCCGCAAAAAAACGAGCTGCCATACAGCATCATCAGCAAAAAAATAAAAAAGTTATAGCTCGCAGAATAAAGCAATGCAAAAATAATTATTTTTTATATAAAATTGTTTTTATTCTATAAAAGCGCCAAAACATAAAAAAATTGATATAAATGAGGTATCGCCATAATCGTACTGACCCGAAGAATAAAACTGCTTTATCAATTTTACCACACGCGGAACAATAAAAACGCCCTCCCCAAAAGAAATTCATGAATTGCTGATTTTGTTCATTCTAACCTCCCAAAAATCTAAATAAAAGCGATCAAAAAATGTCACGTGCTCAAAAATGGTACCAATAAAAACATCAACTCGTACCGCAAAAAATAAGACCTCACATGACTCTATGGCCAAAATATGCAAAAATTATAGCTCTCAAAATGTGGCGATGCAAAAAAACTATTTTTGCAATAAAAAGCGTCTTTTAGCGTGACAGCTGCCAATCATGAAAACCTGCTATAAATAGTAAATCAAACCCCCCTTTATCACCCCCTTAGTTAGTGAAAAGTAATAAAAATAAAACAATGTATTTATTTCCATTTTCCCATTAGGTTAGGGTTAGGGTTGGCGCTAAAGTTAGGGTTAGGGTTGGCGCTAAAGTTAGGATTAGGGTTAGGGTTGGGATTAGGGGTGTGTTAGGGTTAGGTTTGTGGTTAGGGTTGGGACTAGGGTTAGGGGTGTGTTGGGGTTAGGGTTGGAGTTAGAATTGGGGGTTTCCGCTGTTTAGGCACATCAGGGGCTCTCCAAATGTGACATGGCGTCTGATCTCAATTCCAGCCAATTCTGCGTTGAAAAAGTCAAACGGTGCTCCATCACTTCTGAGCTCTGCCATGCGTCCAAACAGTATTTATCCCACATAAGGGGTATCAGCTACTCTGGACTGTTGTGAATGGTTTTGAGATGAGTTCTGAGCAGAGGCTCCCTCTGGTGGTTACAGCGGTACTAGTGAGGATTGGGAACAGGTGTTACTGATTGGTCTTATTTAAGGGAATCATTTTCCCATCAGGGTTGCCGGTGATCAATTGTTCTGGTCTGAAATCCTTCTTTCCAGTTTCCCTGTAGCCTGCTGTGTCGTGTCTGCATCTCTGCTATCAGATAAGACAATTTCTTATTTTGTGTTTTTGCTATATTTTTGCATTTTGTCCTGCCCTTCTGTGGGGGCCTTCTGGGTCCCCTCCGGGGCTTTTGCCCTCTCAGTTTAGTCCAGCCACTGTGTTTTGTACTTTTGCTTTTTGCAGTTTTTTCAGTGGCTGCTGTTTTGTTACACCAGAGAACTAATTTAGGTGGTAGAGGTCGTGTGATCTCAGTGATTTTGAAATTAGTAGAGTTGGTGTTTTTCAGGGTTTTCTGGGATTGCAGTAAGTACCCTTCCTGTCCTTTTCTATTTAGATAGTTTGGGCCCCAGCGTTTGCTCATACTATTTCTTTCTGTGTCAGTATTTCCTCTTGTCTAACCGCCATTACATGTTTGGGGGCTTTCTATTATCTTTGGGGTTCTGCTCCGGGGCAGATAGCTTTCCTATTTCTATCTTTAGGTTAGTTAGTTTCTCAGGCTGTGACGAGGCGTCAGGACCATCGTAGGAACGCTCCACGGCTGCCTCTAGTTGTGGTGGTTAGTCAGGGTACTGCAATCTCATAGATTCCAACTGCTTCTGGTGTATTTCCTTTTTTACCTGCACTCCTCAGCTACCGTAACATAACACTGGACCCCAAGAGTTATTGTGCAATTTGTCCTATTTTTTCTGTTACCCTTGGGAAAATAAAAAACTGGGGGCGAAAATATCATTTTTGTACAAAAAAAAATATTTTTTTGTTTTTACGGCTGTGCTTTATAAACTTCTGTGAAGCACTTCGGGGTTCAAAGTGCTCACCACACATCTAGATAAGTTCCTTGTGGGTCTATTTTCCAAAATGGGGTCACTTGTGGGGGTTTCCACTGTTTAAGGCGCATCAGGGGCTCTCCAAATGCGACATGACGCCCCCAGACCATTCCATCAAAGTCTGCATCCAAAACATCACTACTTCCCTTCGAGCCCTGACGTGCGCCCATACAGTAGTTTTCTCCCACAATTGGGTATCAGCGTACTCAGGACAAATTGGACAACAACTTTTGGGGTCCAATTTCTCCTGTTACCCTTGTGAAAATAAAATTTGGGGGCGAAAAAATCATTTTTGTAAAAAAAAAAAAGGATTTTTTTTTTTTTACGGCTGTACGTTATAAACTTCTGTGAAGCACTTCGGGGTTCAAAGTGCTCACCACACATCTAGATAGTTCCTTGTGGGGTCTATTTGCCAAAATGGGGTCACTTTGGGGGATTTCCACTGTTTAGGTGATAAGGGGCTCTCCAAATGTGACATGACGCCCCCAGACCATTCCATCAAAGTCTGCAATCCAAAACGTCACTACTTCCCTTCCGAGCCCCGACGTGTGCCCATACAGTAGTTTTCGCCCACATATTGGGTATCAGCGTACTCAGGACAAATTGGACAACAACTTTTGGGTTCCAATTTCTTCTGTTACCTTTGTGAAAATAAAATATTGGGGGCGAAAAAATCATTTTTGTAAAAAAAAAAAAGATTTTTTATTTTACAGCTGTACGTTATAAACTTTAGTGAAAACACCCAGGGGTTCAAAGTTCTCACCACACATCTAGATAAGTTCCTTAAGGGGTTCTAGTTTCCAAAATGGTGTCATTTATGGGTGTTTCCACTGTTTAGGCAGATCAGGAGCTCTCCAAACACGACTGGCGTCCAGCCATTCTGCGTTGAAAAAGTTCAGACGGCGCTCCTTCCCTTCCAAACTCTGCCATCCACCCAAAACAGTGGTTTACCCCCACATTGGGGTATCAGCGCACTCAGGACAAATTGCACAATACTTTGGAGTCTTGTTACCCTTGGAAAAATAAAAATTGGGGGAAAAGTTCATTTTTGTGGAAAAAATTGATTTTTAAATTTTACGGCTCTACGTTATAAACTTGTGTGAAGCACTTGGGGGTTCAAATTGCTCACCAAAAGATCTAGATAAGTTCCTTAGGGGGTTTAGTTTCCCAAATGGGGTCATTTGTTGGGGGTTTCCACGTTTAGGCAACATCGGGGCTCTCCAAATGCACATGGCATCCAATCTCAATTCAGCCAATTTTGGTTGGGAAAAATTATAAATGGTGCTCCTTCCATTCGAGCTCTGCCGTGCGCCCAAAACAGTGGTTCCCCCCACATATGGGGTATCAGCGTACTCAGGACAAATTGTACAACAACTTATGTGGTCCAATTTCTCCTGTTTCCCTTGGGAAAATAAAAATTAGTGACTTTAAAGATTTTTTTGTGGGGAAAAAAATAGGATTTTTTATTTTCATGCCGGGTATTATAAACTTGTGTGAAGCACTTGGGGGTTCAAAGTGCTCACCAAAGATCTAGATAAGTTCCTTAGGGGGTCTAGTTCCAAAATGGGGTCACTTGTGGAGGTTTTCCACTGTTTAGGCTCATCTGGGGCACTCAAACGAAAACATGACCCCCATCAACGTCTGCATTCCAAAACGTTTCTACTTCCTTTCCAAGCCCTGCCGTGCGCCCAAACAGTTTCCCCCCCCCACATATGGGGTTTCAGCGTACCAGGACAAATTGGACAACAACTTTTGGGGTCCCAATTTCCTTGGGATCATTTTGTGGAAAATTGTTTTGTTTTTTTTTCACACCCAGGCATTATTAAACTTTTTGTGAAAACTTGGGGGTTTTAAGTGCTCCAACAGATCTAGATAAGTACCTTAGGGGGTCTAGTTTCCAAAATGGTTGTCACTTGTGGGGGTTTCACTGTTTAGGCGCATCAGAGGTTCTCCAAACGCGACATGGCATCCAATCTAAATTCCAGCCAATTTTAGTTTGAAAAAAGTCAAACGGCGCTCCTTCCAATTACGAGCTTTGCGTGTGCCCAAACAGTGGTTTTCCCCACATATTGGGTATTGGCGTACTCAGGAGAAATTGCATAACAACCTTATCTGTCCATTTTCTCCTTTTTACCCTTGTGAAAATAAAAAAAGTTTGTAAAAAGATCATTTTTGTGGCTAAAAAGTTAAATATTCATTTTTTCCTTCCACGTTGCTTTAGTTCCTGTGAAGCACCTGAAGGGTTTAATAAACTTCTTGAATGTGGTTTTGAGTACCTTGAGGGGTGCAGTTTTTAGAATGGTGTCACTTTTGGGTATTTTCTGCCATATAGAACCCCTCAAAGTGACTTCAAATGTGAGGTGGTCCCTAAAAAAAATGGCTTTGTAATTTTTGTTGTAAAAATGAGAAATCGCTGGTCAACTTTTAACCTTATAACTTCCTAACAAAAAAAATTTTGGTCCAAAATTGTGCTGATGTAAAGTAGACATGTGGGAAATGTTATTTCTTAACTATTTTGTGTGACATATTTCTCTGTTTTAAGGGAATAAAAAATTCAAAGTTTGAAAATTGCAAAAATATTTGTGAAGTACAATATGTCACGAGAAAAACAATCTCAGGAATCGCGAGATCTGTTGAAGCGTTCCAGAGTTTAACCTCATAAAGAGACAGTGGTCAGATTGTAAAAAATTGGCCCGGTCATTAACGTGCAAACACCCTTGGGGGTGAAGGGGTTAAACAAGCACCTTGGTTAATACTCATGCACTAAGGGTTGTGCATTACAGGGAATCACCACCCAAGAGAAAATACTAAACATGCTGTGGCAAAAGGAAAAACACAGAAATAATTTGCCTGGATCAGTCCTTTTGGTTTGAATGTCATAGGAGACCAGCAGTTCTACCCATAGTATGGCAGCCACCAGTAACATTGAAGGCACAGATGAATATGGAAAGTTAGTGATGTAGAAACACAAAGAAACCCTTTAATTGGATAACAGAGGAGCAGTAGACACTTTATTCTGCTGAAGACAAATCTGTCTTGTTCATATGTTTATTGCAGCCAAGCTATAAATGCCTGAATGGGGTTACAGAAACAGGCAAATAAAAAACTCTTTATTCTAACCCTTGAGAATTTGTTTATCCCTTAAACGACCAAGCCATTTTGCAGGTTAATGACAGGCCAATTTTTACATTTCTGACCACGTCTCTTTATGTGCTTATAAATCTGGAACGCTTCAACTGATCTTGGCGATTCTGGAATGTTTTCTCGTGAACATATTGTACTTCATGATAGTGGTAAAATTTCTTCGATATAATTGCGTTTATTATGAAAAAAATGGAAATATGGTGAAAATTTTGAAAATTTTGCATTTTCAAACTTTTAATTTTTTATTCCCTTAAATCAGAGGAGATATGTCACAAAAAATAGTTAATAAATAACATTTCCTTACATGTCTACTTTACATCAGCACAATTTTGGAACCAAAATTTTTTTTTGTTAGGAAGTTATAAGTGTTAAAAGTTGACCAGCGATTTCTCATTTTTTCCAACAAAATTTACAAAAACCATTTTTTTAGGGACCATCTCACATTTGAAGTGAATTTGAGGGGTCAATATGACAGGAAAATACCAAAGTGAACCTTTAAAAACTTCACCCCCAAGGTGTTCAAGCCACTTTCAAGAAGTTTATTATCCCTTTGGCACTTCACAAGAATTTGAAGCAATGTGGAAGGAAAAAAAATTTCATTTAACTTTTTTTCCCCAAATTTTTTCCTTCGACCAATTTTTAAATTTTGTCAAGGTATAGGGAAAATGAAAACCCCCTTTTGTTGTACAATTTCTCCTGAGTCACCGATACCCCATGGTGGAGGAAGACCAATCTTTGGCGCAGGCAGAGCTCAGAAAGGGAAGGGATCTTTTTAGTTTTTTAAAGTCAAATTGCTGGAATCGGAGGGACACCATTTTTCCGTTTGGAGAGCCCTTGATGTCCCCAAACTGGAAACCATAAGTGACCCCATTTTGGGGAACTAGACCCCCAAGGAATTATCTAAATTGGTGAGCCTTTTAAACCCCAAGGGGGGTTACAAAAAGGGGTTTAAAATAGACCGTTTTAAAAATTAAAAAACATATTTTTTTTTTTCCCAGAAATGATCTTTTTACCCCCAATTTTTATTTTTTAAAAGGGTAAATGGGGCCCAAAGTTATTTGAATTTTGCCTGGTAGCTATACCCATATGTGGGGGTGAAACACTATTTGGGCGCATGGCAGAGCTCGGAAAAACAGCGCCATTTGACTATTTTGGTGGAATTTTGATTGACGCCTGTCGATTTTAGAGTCCCTGATGGTCCCCAAAAGTGGGGAAACCCCCCCCCAAATGACCCCTTTGGAAACAGACCCCCCCAAAGGAATTTTAAATGTGGGGGGTGAGAGCTTTTTTAACCCCAAGGGGGTTTAAGAAGGTTATAAACATAGAGCCTAAAATTAAAAAATCATTTTTTTTCCCCCAAAAATGACTTTTCATCCCTTTTTTTTTTTCCAAAGGGTAAAGGACCCCAAAAAAGTTTTGTGCAATTTGTCCTGAGTACCTGTACCCCTTTGTGGGGGAAAAAAATTTTGGGGCATGGAGGCCGGGGAAAGGGGAAACAGCGCCATTTTTGGTTTTTTGGGGGGAATTGGGGATTGGAGCCATGCGCATTTGGAGAGTCCTGTGGCCCCAAAAAGTCGAAAACCAAATACCCCATTTTGGAAAATTTACCCCCCAAGGAACTTATTAGATGTGTGGTGGAGCTTTTAAAACCCCCAAGGGTTAAGAAGGTTAAGAGAGCCGTAAAATTAAAAAAAATATATTTTTCCCCAAAAAAAATTTTTCCCCCCAATGTTTTTAAAAAAAAGGCCCCAAAATTATTTCCCAAATTTTAGGTCCTGAACCCCTTTTTGGGGGAAA
>JARQOD010005831.1:0-45978 GCA_033576555.1 Oophaga sylvatica
TCTCAATGACATGTATATATATATATATATATATATATATATGTATTCTATGTGTGTATATCTATTCTTTCTATTCTTTATTAAACCTGTCAGTGTGATTTTACAGTATAGCCGGGGATGAATTGCCGGCTTTTCTAAAGGACACCGGTGCGTATTTCTCGCAAGTCACACGTCTGGTCTGTGTGTAATCCGTAGTTTTCTTGCACCCATAGACTTTCATTGGCGTAAAACGGGCATAATACGCGTACAATCGCAGCATGCTGCGAGTGTCTCACACCGTAACATACGGGCGAGAAAAATGCGCATGATCAGAGCTGCCCCATAGAGAAATATTGGTCCGTGTGTAATGCTTGGTTTTCACGCCTCTCACTTGTCCGTATTCCTCCTTAGGCCGGGATCACACATGCGAGGAAATCGTCCGATGCTTGCATGTGAAATACCAGCTCTGGCGCCGGCACTCGGGAGTGGCGCGAGCGGCTGCATATAAATACATGCAGCCGCGCACTCCACTCCCGAGTTCCGGCACCAGAGCTGGGATTTCACATGAGAGCATCGGACGATTTCCTCGCATGTGTGATCCCGGCCTTAGTGTGACGCTGGCCTAAGGGCTAGGATGGCTGTAAAAGGAAGAAAAATTGGAATAACAGCAGGACAGTTGCCCTGCAAACAAATGTAGATAGGAAAATGACTTAAAGGCGTTATTTCACCATAGCAATCAAGGTAAAATAGGAAGTAAATAAATAACATACATTTTAACATTGCTCTCAGAGAGACTAAGCCTTGCTACTGCCAGTAAAGTTAAAAATTTCACCCACAGAGCATGGGGAAGAGTACCCCCACAGAAGCAGCTTTTAAACTTCACCCCCAGACCATGGGGCACAGTACTTTCACAGAAGCTGATTCAAATTTCATCCACAGAGCATGGGGCACAATGCCCCCATGTAAGATTATTAAAAATTTATTCCCCACACCATGATAGGGCCTTTAGCTTCTGTCTTGATTAGAAGTTTATTTAACCTTTTTTTTTTGGGGTGGCTTAAAATTTCATGCCACAGAGCATGGTATACAATACCCCCACAGAAGTTTAAAAATGTCAGCCTCAGAGCACAGGGAACAATACTTCCACTTAAGATAACACAAAATTTTAGTCACAGAGCAGGATCATGATACCCTGAATGTTCAAAAATGTAGCTGCAGTATGCAATGCATTTGAGGAATATTAGGTCCTGAATTCCAGAGTTTACCTTGAAATAATTACTGTTCAAAGCAGGCAACCACAACTGAATTATGGCCTTTATCACCAGTCTGGATTAGACGATTATCCCACCTTTTTGGGGGGTTGCCCATAAAATTTCAGCCAGAAAGAGCATGGTGCACAATACCTCCACAGAAAAAAAATTAAAATTTCAGCTTCAGAGCATGGGGAACAATACTTCAACATAATATTACAGTAAATTTCACCCACAGAGCAAGTTTTCACATTTCCCATAAAACTCTGGATTAAAAATTTCACACTCAAACAATGGGGCACAGTGCCCCCCACAGCTCAAAAATGTATATGTTAAAAGTGCCGCAATGAAAAGTTAGTATGATCTTGGATCGAGCTGGCGCTCAGCAGCGAAGTTTGCTACTGGCAGTCCAGTTAAAAATTTCACCCACAGATCATGTCACATTTCCCCCACAGAATCTGATATGAAATTTCACCTACAGATCATGTTTGTCCATTTAACCCACAGAAGCTGATAGCAAATTTCACCCACTGAGCATGGTCCAGAGTACTCTCAAAGAATCTTATTAAAAATTTCACCCACAAAGCACCTCCTGTAGCGTACAAGCAGTCGCAGATAAAAGGTTTGTAGTTTGATTGTGGATACAGCTTGCGGTCTGCATCGATGCTTGCTACTGCTAATCCCTGTCCCTTTGCCTTGGGACGCCCCCCAATCGTCTTGCCTTAGGGTCCCAGGGGTCCGAAGTGCTTCCCTTTAAAAATTAGTGTTCAAAGTAGGCAACCACTCCTGCATACTTGTTTGTTCCAACTGCGACTATAATTAAGTGAGATACACAGGGCGAAGAAACTGGAGGCACCCTCAGCCATCCAATCTCAAACCGTTCACAGGTGGGTTGCACAGTACACATAGGTACAGTGAATCAGAGATGTATACCGGAGAGACAGCCTGATAGCGTCTACCACATCCATGTTTGGCAGCAGACGAGCAAATTAACCAATTCTCAACTCAGCAGTTGATGTTGCAAGGCAGAATAGATAATCATGACAATTCAGAAGCTCTGTAATTCAAATGAGTAGTTAAATCATTTAATGAGTGTAAAGGGTATGCCACACTAAACAATATCGCTAACGGGATCGCTAAAAAACGTCACTATTTAGCGATCCCGTTAGCGATATGTTCAGTGCAGCAGCTTCCAGCGACGAGCTTCCTGCTGTGATCTCGCTCGTCGCTGGAATCGCTCCGGACCCTATTTCATCGCTGGAGCTCCCGCTGGGTAAGTATGTTATCGCTGTGTGGCACCTTTTCTTAGCGATTTAGCGGTACTTTTGTACCGCTAAAGTCGTTAAGAAGATCGCTAACGGCGATAGCGTCGTTAACTATATCGCTAAATGCGGCAGCATTTAGCGATATAGAAACAATCCGCTAGCGATCTCATTAGTATGCAACGCTAACGAGATCGCTAGCGGGATTGCTTAGTGTGGCAGTACCTTAAGGCCTAGCCACAAAGGAAGTGTAAAATTATTTTTTAGGCACACTACTCTTATAGCCGGTCTCACATGTCCAGATATTTCCGGTACCGGAAAAATCAGTACTGGAGCTATCCGTGTCCGTGTGTATACATGGCACATCCGTGTGGCACACGTGTGGCAACCGTGTGCCGCATCAGGACCACACGGATGGCCGCCGGGGGAGAAGCGGTAGAGTAAGCTCTGTCCCCCTGCCTGTGGTGCTGAAGCAGGCTATCATTACTTTCTCCTGCTCTGCCGGCAACAGCGAGCAGTGGGAATGAATGAAAAACAAACCGACGTGGGATCCCACTTAGTTTTTGAACCAAACTATACGGGTGCGGGCTTCTGTTCTCAGGCTGGTAAGGGGCCATGAATATGGCCTCCCCAGCCTAAAAACAGCAGCCCGCAGCTGACCAGAAAAGGCGCATCTAGTAGATGCGCCTATTCTGGAGCTTTGTCGGGTTATTCCTACTTGCCCTGTAGCGAAGGCAAGTGGGGTAATAAGGAGTTAATGTCACCTTTCTATTGTAAGGTGACATTAAGCCCAGGTTAGGAATGGGGAGGCGTCAATAACACATCTATCTATTACTAATCCTAGAGTTATTCAAGGGTTAAATAAACACATACAATAAGAAAAAAGTATTTTAATGATAGAATACACTACACAGTTTTTAAATGTTTATTATACTCCTAATCCCAAATTGAAGCCATTGTTCTCCTGGAAAAAATCCAAAATAAAAAAGCATCAATATACCCACACCTGTCCGCTGTACAGTCAAGTCCCATGGCGCAATCCATCTCAGGGGTTAATCAGTTTACAGCCAAAGCGCTGCTAATGCAGCCGCTCCGACTATAAACTACTGGGAATGAATGGAAGCAGAGCCGAATTTGAGAATATGAATAATGAACCAAAAGGAACAGGTCCAAGTGGAGGGGGAGGTGGAAGTGGTGGTATAGGTGGAAGAGGCAGGGCAGGACGGTGGCTCAATGGTTAGCACTGCAACTTTGCAGTGCTGGGTTCATCCAAGGACAACATCTACAAGTATTTATCTGCTCCCCGTGTTTGCGTGAGTTTCCTCCCTCACTCCAAAGACATATGAGTCGCACGAACCAGGCTTATGGGGTACTCGGCACCGAGCCCGTTCACTTCAATGGGGGATTGGTCACGGGTAGCGCAGCTCGGTCCGTTGCCCTGGGCGCTCATTCAAGGGGGAATATTTACAGGGGATTTAGAAATGTTCGTGACGCCACCTGTGGTTTCTGATCAGGGTGACCAGCGCTGCAGGGTGAATCCTCTGAGGGGTTGTTACTGGGCAGGTGCGAGACTAATCCCTCGAGGTATATGGCGGTGCAGGGGTGCAAGCAATAAGGCAGACACACACAAGTCAGTCTCTTTCCATACCTTTACTGGTGATGGTTGCAGGCATGTCCCGGGAAGCTGCTCAGGGTGGAGGATGCACGTCCAGTAATCACTGTGTAGGGTTAAGGCCTCCTTACTTCCCGATGTGTGTGGGTTTCTAACTTGCATGAAGCTAAGTTTAACTCCTTCTCCTTGCTACGCCCGGCTGATCTTGTGATGAGGTCTTTTTGTGGACAGAACAGTGTCTCTATGGCGGTACCTGCCAGACCCCCGTCTTCCTGACCCCGGTTACGTATCAGCACTGAAGGGCCCCTCTGCGACTTGAAGTCCAGAGTCTCCGGTTTTTCCCACTAACTGCGAAGATGCTAGCAAGCTCGGACCCGGTGTCCGGTTGTGCAGAGTGGAGGATAAGCTATCGTCGCCTGTCGTCCTACACACACCTTAATATAAGCACAGGCAGCAGTAGATGTCAGCTTCTCGCTCAAACTTCCTCAGCCCTCAGGCTAATCTGACAGGGGTTTCTCCCTCCCAGCTCGTCTGAGGTAACTCCGTTCTCCAAAGTAGTGTCTGCTCTCCTGAGGTAACACCAACGACTAACTAACGTTCAGCTAGATTGTCTTCATCTCACTGCTGTCTCAAGGGCTCCCTCTGGTGGAACCAGGAAAAATGTGAAGTGTTGTATGCTTATCAGGTATTTGTGAATTACCTTTCCGTGCATCCTCCAGGGAACATGTGGCACCAAGCACATAACTCATCCCTTGCGGGAGGTAAGGACACTTCAAACGTTACAATGTGTACAAATGGCAATAGAAAAATATCAAATACTTTTACAGTGCAAATAAATACAAGATTCTTGTGGAGGACCAGCACAAAACCTCCCACGGGGGTCCTGGGTGGGCTGCAGGACTTCTCTGCTGCAAACCTCACTCAAGGCCACACCATACGGGTTTTTCTTCTGAGGTAGAATGGCTTGCTTAAAACCAAGATGGGGCACTGAGTGCCAACTATTTACAACACAGTTTTTGGGCTGGCAAAGTCCTCAGCCACGCAGTCCTTCAAAAAGAAACACATTTCACCTATCACATTACCCAACTAGGGTATACTACTTCAGCATGTAAACATTATCATCATATAACATTCTCAATAAAATGCAATTTTCTTCATAACTTTGTACAATTAAGTAAACCCTGTCTGGGTCATACTGGATTAATTTGCTAGGACTACTCTTGGTACCTAACAGGTAACCTTCCTTTCGTTGTGCGTACTGACCTACGTGGTGTGTGTCAGGTATAGTAGCATCTAGCCTATCTGTGCTGTGTGCTGGCAAACTGTAAATTCGCCTCCACCTCTCTAGGGATCTGGCAAGCATACTAGCGACTGGGCGATGCGGTTCTGCTCTGCCAGGGGATTCTTCTACCTGAGACCCAACATCTGAAGGTTCCACATTTTGAGATTCCATTCTTTGAGATACTACTTCTGGAGATGCTACAGGAGCAGGTTCTTCTTGAACTATTTCTTCTGCTGCGGCAACTGGCTCAACTGGACGTTGAAGCGCTTCTTGTGGTTGGTAAAATTATAGTACTGGAATAATCACAGCGTCTCCGATACAAGGCCAATCTGCAGGAAAATCTCCTAGGTCCGTGTGAATGACTTCACCTGATTTCTCTTTTTCCATAACAAGTTCTTCCTCAGGAAGTTTTAACATGTCTGGACACAGTTTTAGGTGATCTCTGGATACCGTGGTGGTCGTTTTTCCTCCATCTTTGCTAATGGTACAGGTTTTCCTGTTGTCAAATTTGGAATTTTGCACGACATATGGCTCTTGTTCCCACTGATCATCCAATTTGTGCATTCTTCTTTTTCTTTTTAGCACAATTTCTCCAGGCATAAAAGGCTTAGCTGGTGCACTTTTGTTGTAGTTCTCCTCTTGCTTTTCCCTTACTTTATTGAGACTATCTTCCACGCAGGCTTGTACTCTCCTGTACTGTTCCTGTCTGTTTGTGTCCCAATCTTCAGTAGTAACATCAGCTTCTGGTTCTACAACACCAAGTTCCAAATCCATGGCAGCTTTCCTGGTCTTGCTCGCATAAGGTAGGCTGGAGTGCAGTTGGTGGAACTCACCGGTATGTGATTGTAAGATCTACCAGGTCAGGTAGTAGGTCTGGCCACCTATTCCTCTCCTCAAGTGGTACCGTCTTCAGCAGATCAATGACTATGTGATTCATCTTCTCACAGAGACCATTGGTTTGGGGGTGGTACGGTGTGGTTCTTATCTTCTTACACCCTACAAGTGACAGAATTCCTTAAACAGTTCGGCTTCAAATGCAGGACCCTGATCAGTTAACACTTGCTCTGGATATCCATGGGGTCTGCAGAAATACGCCTGAAACGTCTTTGCTGCTGTTTCAGCTGTCAGATCTTTGACAGGGGCGACCACCAGGAACCTGGAGTAGTGATCCACCATTGTCAGGGCATATGAGTATCCTGACCTGCTGGGTGACAACTTGACATGGTCCAAGGCCACGATCTCCAAGGGACGAGTAGTCTTGATGGGCTGCAGGGGTGCTTTCTGGCTACTGTAGTCTTTTCTTCGGAGGCTACAGGACGCACAGTTTTTACACCATTTCTCGATGGAACTTCGCATTCCCACCCAGTAGAAACGACACTTCAGCAAGGTTTCCAGCTTCTTCCAGCCAAAGTGACCCGCTCGATCGTGGTAGGCTTCCAACACCATCTGGATGTCTGTTCTGGGGACTACTATCTGCCATACCATCTCATGGGTTCTGGGGTTGACGTACCTTCGGCACAGCTTCTCTCGGTAGATAAACAGCCGGCTTCTCTCGTTCCACAGCTGCTTTGCTTGTTGAGACGCATCCTTCTCCAAGGAGGAACCTTCCTGAGTTATCAGTTCCTTGATGTGCTGACAACCGGGTCACTGTTCTGGGTCTCCTTCCAGCTGTGGTGAGGTAACGGGTTTAACGTCTTACCACGCTGCCTCCTGTAGGCTCGTTGCTCGTGGATCATCCCATTTCTGTGGAATGCAGGTAGCTCAATCTCTTCTAGGTCATCCAATTCCTCTTCCGTGTCGGACTCATGCGGCATTCTGGACAAGGCGTCAGCGTTGGCGTTCTTACGGCCCGCCCTTGTACTTGATGGTAAATTGATAGTTCGACAGCCGAGCCATCCAACGTTGCTCCATGGCTCCCAGCTTGGCTGTTTCAAGATGTGTCAAGGGGTTATTATCAGTGTAAGCAGTGAACTTGCTGGAGGCTAGGTAATGCTTGAATCTTTCTGTAATGGCCCAGACCAGCGCCAGGAACTCCAACTTGAAGCTGCTATAGTTCTCTGGGTTTCTCTCAGTCGGCCGGAGCTTCCTGCTTGCATATGCGATGACTTTTTCTTGGCCATTTTGCTTCTGACTGAGGACAGCTCCCAATCCTTCGTTGCTGGCATCAGTGTACAGCAGGAACGGCTGGCTGTAGTCAGGGTAGGCTAAGATTTCATCGCCTGTCAGGATCTCTTTCATCTCTTTGAATGCCTCAGCTTGTTCTTTACCCCAGTGGAATGGAGGATTTCTGCTCTTGAGGGGTTGTCCTACCAGGAGGTCCTGCAGAGGCGCTGCTTTCTTGGTGTAGTCCTTTACAAACCTCCGGTAGTAACCTGTCAGTCCCAGGAACTGACGCACCTCCTTGAGATTCCTTGGTTCTGGCCATTTCTGGATGGCAGTGACCTTCTCGGGGTCCGGCGCTACTCCTTCTGAGCTGACAATAGTCCCAAGTACTGTACCTTTTGTTTGAGCAGATGGCACTTTGAAGGCTTCAGTTTCATCCCATACTTGGACAGTGACTCGAATACCTCTGCCAGGTGCTTCAGATGATCCTCATACGTCTTGGAGTACACAATTACGTCGTCCAGGTACAGCAACACTGTTTCAAAGTTGAGATGTCCCAGGCAACTCTCCATCACTCTCTGGAACGTTCCCGGGGCACTGCTGAGTCCAAACGGCATTCTGTCAAACTCACAGAGTCCCATTGGGGTGGTGAAAGCCGTCTTCTCCCGATCCTCCTCAGCCACAGCTACTTGCCAGTACCCACTAGTGAAGTCGAGGGTGGAAAAGTAATTAGCAGTTTTTAAGGCAGCTAAGGATTCCTCAATGCGTGGTAAAGGGTATGCATCTTTATGTGTTATGCGATTTACTTGTCTGTAATCTACACACATTCTCATGCTTCCATCCTTTTTCTTAACTAGGACTAGAGGTGCTGCCCAGGGACTACAACTATCCCTTATCACCCCTGCTTCCTTCATGTCACGCAACATTTCCTTAGCTTTCTGGTAGTGTGCTGGAGGTATAGGCCTATACCGCTCTTTGATGGGAGGATGACTGCCTGTAGGGATATGATGCTGTACTCCCTTAATTGTCCCAAAGTCAAGTGGATGTTTGCTAAATACCTGTGTGTACTCCTGTACCACCCGTAGTACTCCCTGTTTCTGGTGGGCGGGAGTGGTGTCTGTCCCGACATGGAGCTGCTGACACCAATCCTCCACCTGGGTTGCTGGGTCATTATCCTCCGCTGGTTGGCGGGAGGCTAAGGACTCTGTCGTGAGAATAGAGTTGTTATCTACGGTATGTAATTTAGCAACTGTGGCATAGCGTGGTAAATTCACTTCATCTTCTCCCCAGTTGAGAAGACGTACTGGTACTCTCCCATTTCGTACTTCTACTACCCCTCTAGCAGTCAAGAGTGTAGGTCTGTGCTCTGAACAATGGGGCTCTACTACTGCTTGGTAGTTCTGTCCTCTCAGACCTATTGCTGCTCTACACCATATAAGCATTTCACTCATTGGGGGTATCACAATGGGGTTCGGGTCTGTCACCCGTACATTACCAATTTCACCATCTGTCAGCTTCGCTTGCTGCTGGACATCAGGGCCCGAATCTCCCTCTGGATCACTCCCTTTTGCTTTGGCCTTTGGCAACTTCAGCGAGCTGTTGGAGCAAAAACACAACTTCTCCCAGACAGTTACTAATAATGTTTGTACCTAAAACCACATTTAAGCCATTTTCCTCATTTACAGTCTTTACTACTAAGAGTCCCTGGTCCTTCAGCTCCACTCTGCCCACCTTTACGTCACGTTTTTGGCTCCTAGTATATCAACAGGGAGACCATTAGAGGCATACACAGCAAAGTCAGGGCTCGGGGGCTGGAGACTATCCATGGACCAAAACTTATTATACAGGACATCAGGTATGATGGTCACCTGAGATCCAGTGTCCAGCAGGGCAGGGATTGCGATCCCGTCCAAGATGATGGACAGGTAGGGTCTTCCTCCCACAAACCTGCGGTTCCAGTCTGAGGGGCCTGATGAGTCTATTCCTGGGTGTTGGCCCTCGGACCCAGGATCTGCTCGTTTAAATGACACTGTCGGGCTAGATGACCTTCCCTGTTGCAACGGTAGCAGATGATCTTTCGGCGAGGATTGTGCTGATCAGGGGTCGCTCCTGGGGGCGGCGTTGTCCTCCTCCGGTGGGGCGACGTCCTTCTTTTCCTCCGGTTCATCCAAGGACATCCTCTGGGCAGTCGGCTAGCAGGATCTTTCCTCCTTCTTCCTTCCGCAGTTGCAGGGCACTCATTACAGCGGCCACACTGGCGCACTTCTGAGCGCAGACAGTCCAACTCAGTAGGGGGCGCCACCTACGTTTTGGCTTCCGCCACCAGCGGGGAAAAGGTGGATGCTGCCGGCTTTAGAGTGGCTTCACCCGGGTGACATTGGGTCGACACCTCGGGCTTCTCCAGGGGTCCCAGTCCTTTTATAGCCATATCTTTTAGGGCATCAAAGGTAGCGTCAGGATGATCCAAGGACCACCAGTGCACAGTCCTGCTTTCAGCTTGGGACCTCAGTCCCCGAACAAATTGTTCCTTCAGCATTTTGCTTTCATTAATGGCACTTATAGGGTTAACCTGTTTGAGAGCTTCCAAGGCCCCCTGTAGTCGGCAGGCGTAGTCCCTAATACTGTCATCTGGTCTCTGAGAGCATTGGTAAAACCTCATCCGGAGATCTGTTTCAGTGCGGTCCTCAAAAATAGTCTGTAGCTTTAAGAAAATTGAAAGCACTGATTCCTGGTCTGCAGCTGTCCAAGTCTCTACTTCTCTTTCTGCAGCACCAGTCAATTGTCCTAATACCACTGCAGCTCTTTGTTTCTCTGTCATAGGGTACATGTCCATTATGCTGCATATTTTGCGCTTGAACCCTGACAGGGTATCCGGCTTACCGCTATACTGAGGGAGCCACTTTGCTCCAGGCAGGTATGGGAGCGTCAGCGGTACTATCGGGGCCACCGGACCTGGTGAGGGGCCAGCGATTCCATCCTGCGCTGCAGCGCCGGCGGGTAAGTCACCGGAGCGGTCGCTCTGGGCCGCGCTGTCAGCTTGTGGCTGCGACATGTCTGTGCCCCCCCTAGTTAAGTGTGGCCTACCTTCTCCTGAAGGCTGCAGCTCTGCCAGGCACAGCGATGGGGAAGGACCTGCTTCGCCGGCACTCTGAAGCTCTCCACAGGACCTGCCGCTGTGTCAGCGTTGGGGGCGTGTCCGGGACTCCGCGCGCTTTCTGCAGGTACGCCCCTTTTCTTTGCGCTGTAGCGCTGCACTTTGGCGGGCAATGGCGGACAATTGGCGCCAAAAATCACAAAACAGCAACACAGTCTCTAGCACAAAAACAGTCCAATTAGGCAAACGGGACTCACATATAGCGAGCTTCTTATCCTGTTCGTGACGCCAAAAATGAGTCGCACGAACCAGGGCTTATGGGGTACTCGGCACCGAGCCCGTTCACTTCAATGGGGGAGAGGTCACGGGTAGCGCAGCTCAGTCCGTTGCCCTGGGCGCTCATTCAAGGGGGAATATTTACAGGGGATTTAGAAATGTTCGTGACGCCACCTGTGGTTTCTGATCAGGGTGACCAGCGCTGCAGGGTGAATCCTCTGAGGGGTTGTTACTGGGCAGCAAGGTGTTAAGTCTCCCACAGGCGAGACTAATCCCTCGAGGTATATGGCGGTGCAGGGGTGCAAGCAATAAGGCAGACACACACAAGTCAGTCTTTTTCCATACTTTTACTGGTGATGGTTGCAGGCATGTCCCGGGAAGCTGCTCAGGGTGGAGGATGCACGTCCAGTAATCACTGTGTAGGGTTAAGGCCTCCTTACTTCCCGATGTGTGTGGGTTTCTAACTTGCATGAAGCTAAGTTTAACTCCTTCTCCTTGCTACGCCCGGCTGATCTTGTGATGAGGTCTTTTTGTGGACAGAACAGTGTCTCTATGGCGGTACCTGCCAGACCCCCATCTTCCTGACCCCGGTTACGTATCAGCACTGTAGGGCCCCTCTGCGACTTGGAGTCCAGAGTCTCCGGTTTTTCCCACTAGCTGCGAAGATGCTAGCAAGCTCGGACCCGGTGTCCGGTTGTGCAGAGTGGAAGATAAGCTATCGTCGCTATTTCTCCTCAGTCACTCTCTCCCTTTTGTCCACTCGCCTGTCGTCCTACACACACCTTAATATAAGCACAGGCAGCAGTAGATGTCAGCTTCTCGCTCAAACTTCTCAGCCCTCAGGCTAATCTGACAGGGGTTTCTCCCTCCCAGCTCGTCTGAGGTAACTCCATTCTCCAAAGTAGTGTCTGCTCTCCTGAGGTACCACCAACGACTAACTAACGTTCAGCTAGATTGTCTTCATCTCACTGCTGTCTCAAGGGCTCCCTCTGGTGGAACCAGAAAAAATGTGAAGTGTTGTATGCTTATCAGGTATTTGTGAATTACCTTTCCGTGCATCCTCCAGGGAACATGTGGCACCAAGCGCAGCTGGCTACACACATACTGATAAAGAAATTAGATTGTGAGCCCCAATTGGTACAATGCCATAATGTCTGTAAAGAGCTGTGGAATTAATTGCACTATATAACTGAATAAAATAAATAAAGATTCAAAGGAGGAGTAACAACATTGTTTTTTGGCATTTTTTCTGTTTTTCAGACTTTTTTATTTTAGTTATGTCACTGACTTAAAACAACCTACAATTCACAACACTAAACTAGCTATTTAGAACCATGAGGTGTCGGGCCAAATTGTGGAAGAATTGGATGTGGATGAGGTAAGGGAGGAGTAATCCAACTTTTTTTTTCATTTTTTTAATATTTTTTATGATTTTTTTTTGTACTTTTCTCAATCTAGAATTTACAAAACTAAAACTAGTTATCTAGAACAATGAAGTGCAGGTCAAAATGGAGGAAGAAGTGGATGTGGCCATATACTGTAGGTGGAAGAGTCAAGGGAGGAGTAATCCAACAATTTTTTTTTTTGTATTTATCAGACTTGTTTATTTTTGCTATGGAACTGACATAAAACAACCTACAATTTATAAAACTAAACTAGCTATCTAGAACCATGAATCGTAGGCCCAAGTGGAGGAACAAGTGGATGTGCCGGTATGGGTGGAAGAGGTAAGGGAGGATTTAAACTGGATGAGGATGTGAAGTAAGTGGACATGGCAGAGTCAGTGAAAAGGGGTGAGGGAGGAGATAACCACCACAATTTTTTTTTTATTTGGTGATGGTAGGACATGAGCTGTAACGCCTTCTGTCTATGTCTCAGCCGCCACTATATTTACACAGTGGGCACTCTGAGAAATGTAACTTTTCTGGCCGTGCTTACTGGTCCACGTATTGGTGGTTATGTGGACCTTGCCACTGATGATGTTGCACAGTGCACAGCTGATTTGGTCTGCCACACGTTTCTGCAGGGTAGTGAAGTCTTGCCTGGAAAAGTAGTGGCGGCTTGGAACAGCATACTGCCAGACAGCCACTTCCATCAGTTTTTTAAAACTGTCTGTCTCCACCAGTCAGAATGTCAGCATTTCAAAGGCTAGTAACTTGGAAATGTTGTCATGCAGGGCCATGGCTCATGGGTGCCTATGGGGTTATCTCCTCTTTCTATCTAGGGATGGGATGGTGTGGAGATGCTCAGTAACACTTGTGGTAGTGGTGATGCTGTCATATCCTCTCTTTGTGGGGAAGCAGGTGGCCCTGTTGATCGTGAGCAGGAGGAAGAGAAGAAGAGGAAGCATGAGAAGGCTCAGATTTGTCATGGTTTTTAAGATGTTTTTCTCCACTGCACCTCCTGCTTGGAATTCAGATGCTCGTCATACAGGAGGTGCTCAGGTTGAGAACATTCATGCCTCGCTTCGGGGTCTGATGCACAGAGTGCAAACCATCTGTCACTTGTCAGTAGCACATTCTTTAAAGAAATGCCACACCAGGGAGCTCTTTTAAGCTGCCTTTGGTGTGCTGATTTCCAACGTACTGACTGTGGACTGCCCACTGTGCCTTTGCACCCTACTCCGTCTTTTGCTATGCTGTTGGGCAGCATAGCCATCTCGTCTTTCTCTGAACTGCGAATATCACTAGGATGTCCTCCGTTCCATATGAGATCTAGGACCTCATCATACTCTGCATCATCTTCACCAACTCTTCAACCCTGCCCTCCCTGCTAGTCTGCACACTAAAAAGATGTTGCCGTTGGCAGTTTTGTCATCTTCTGACATGTGCTTTGATGTCCACTGATTGTGTGCACCAGCCCTCCCATGTATTTATCCTCCAACATAACAAGTGGTTGGGCATCAGTGCACTCAGCATGTTCCACTTTTGGGGAAATACTATGTTAATGGGTCACTGTACCAAAGCCAGCAGAGTTAAAGGGAACCTGTCACCTTTTTAGGCCGCAATAAGATGTGGCCACCGCCTTTCAGGGCTTATCTACAGCATTCTATAATGCTGTAGATAAACCCATGGTCCAACCTGAAAGATAAGAAAAATAAGTATTATTATACTCACCTGGGGGGCATTACAGAATGCTGTAGATAAGCCCTGAAAGGCAGTGGCCACATCTTATAGTGGTCAAAACAGATGACAGGTGCACTTTAAAGGTACGCCACACTAACAATCGCTAGCTCACGATAACGAGCACTAATGCGATCGCTAGCGGGATTGTTTCTTATCGCTAAGTGCGGCAATTAGCGTATAGTTTACGACGCTATCGCCGTTAGCGATCTTCTTAACGACTTAGCGTACAAAGTACCGCTAAATCGCTAAGAAAAGGTGCCACACTAGCGATATATACTTACCAGGGGGCCAGCGAGAATAGGGTCCGAACGATTCACGACGAGCGAGATCACAGCAGAACTCGTCGCTGGCAATGCGCACTGAACACATCGCTAACGGATCGCTAATGTGACGTTTTAGCGATCCCTTTAGCGATTTGTTTAGTGTGGCATACCTTAAGACTGTTGCATGACTCGGGGCTCAGTCTGCTTGGCTGATTTGCATGGGTGTGAGTGGAATATAGATGACGTGGTCCTCAGATGAAAACTGTGCATTTTCTGCAGTGGACCGGATAGAAGATAATGCGAAGGAACTGAAGCCACTCTCAGCAATCCAATTTAACACCTTTTCAACATCTTGTGCCTCATCATTCATGATGCAGCAGTACTGGGGCCTACAAAAGAACGCAAATGTTATGTTGCTGCATGCACCAGAGGAGAGTGTTGTATCTGGGCAAATAGAAGCTACACCAGCACCACCACGCCAGGTCCTTATTGGATGCTTTCCTCAATTTTGAAGTGTTTTTTCTAAACACTACTCTAGAGAGATGGCAGAAGATTAGATTTATTTATTTGCAGTGTTAGAAAACCCACATGCTCCTGAGATTGTTTTTGTGATTTTTTTTATGCTTAGAAATGCAATGAGACAGTTGAAGTCAATTATTTTTTTCCCAGACTACTAAAAAACACATACTAGTCCAAAAAAATATTTTTTTTGTGCCCAGAAATGGCAACTAGACAGCTGATGCCAATTATTAATTTCCCAGACTACTAAGAAACACACACTAGTCCAGAAAAAATATTTTTGAGGCCTAGAAATGGCAAAGAGATAATTGATGCCTATCATTTATTTCCCAGACTACTAAAAAACACACACTAGTCCAGAAATATATTTTTTGAGCCTAGAAATGGCAACAAGACGGTTGATGTCAATTATTTTTTCCCAGACAGTTAAAAAACATACACTAGTTCATTTAAGTGGTGAGATTAAAAAAAAATGCCTGGAAAGATTTGGGCTTAGCTACTAAGCCTCCATCAAAGATAAGGAACCATACCAGTATGTTCAAAGTCAGAAAGGGGTTAAATTATGAAGTTAGAATGAAGCTGTAATTTGTAGCCATTTAAGCTACATAATGAATATTGCTATGCAATTTGTAGTTGCACCAAATTCACATAACTTAATATTTTCACATTTTAGTGTGAAAATTTAAAGGGTATTCCAGCCAGGGACATTTATCATGTACCCAATAGATAGACGATAAATTTTACATTGGTGGAGTTCCTGTCTACTAGACTGTGTAGTCTGGCCAGACAGCCCTCTCATATTTGTAATTTGGACTACCCTATACAACTTGGTAATTGAGACCACTAACTCAAAGTTTAGTCGTCTGCACCACTCCACTACTAGGACAACCCCTTCTTAAACTAAATGTTCAGCCCCCATAAAATAATAAAGTCTATTCTTCCCTCCCATGTTGGTGCCGTTCCAGCAGTGTCGGCACTCGCTCTCCTGCGGCACACAATCAACACTGGCGTCACTGTCTTTGCCTTCGTACGAACTGAACATGAAAAGGATGCCAGGGCTGCAGCTCATCCCGGACTTCCTCTTCATGTTCAGTTTGTCCAAAGGTGGAGACAATGATGCCATCATTGATTTGGCACCAGGATCACGTGTCATTCCACCCCATCATAGCCCCAGTACTGTGAATGCTAACATCGCTGGAACAGAGCCGGCACGGTAGGTGAGTATAGGCTTTATTATTTTATTGGGGAAGAACATTTAGTTTGAGAAGTGGACAACCCCTTTACCTACTTCAAACAGTTTTGCCACTGAATGAAATTGTCTCTTCTTAGAGAAAGAGGACTTAAACTTTTCTACCACTTATTGAAATTAGCAATCCTGAAAGTCAATATCAACCCCTTAAAAAGCTTTGACACCTGACTTAGAGTAAAAGCCAAACCAGAATCTCATCTTTTAAACAAGTGTTTTAAGGTATTGTCCCCCTCAGTGTGTAATGGGGTCAGGGAGGCAGTCATGGCGAGGGGCAGCTGTGTTTCCTACCCCTGGCACCCCACAAAGAAAACACAAAGTCCCATCTGTTGTGTTATGTGTTTTCAGTGCAATTCACTCACTTTTAGGTTAAAATCCTCCTCAGGTTGCTGAGTCCCATTTCCAGACATCAGGCAGTGATTGTCAGAGTCCAAGTTCTTTTTTATCAAAACAACTTTACTTAACATAGTCAATCCAGTGACTGGCATTACACAGTGATCCTGTTTCCTTTCCTTTTTGCTATCCCTTGCTCTCCTTGAAGTCCTTATTTCCGCACCGTATACTCCGGTACCGCAGCGTCCTATTTAGCCACACTAGTTCATGCCCGTGGTCCCCCACCTGTTTTCCCCTCGGAGGGCGAAATCAAGGATGGCGTTTCCAGCCTTTGTGAGATCGTAGGTCTCGGACGTTTTGTAATTTCAGCTGCACTTAGTCGCTGTTTCTTCCTTGCTGCACTTTTCCCTTAATGTCCAAATATCTTCTGGACCCAAAGACCCTGGACCACTGGACTTCTCTTACTCTATTTACCTCAGCAACCTCACTCCACCTTATCCCACACTAGACTGACTGGAAGCCGGGTGTGTCTCTAACTGCTACTACTCTATCCCTGCCAGTGTCTCAACTATCATTACTCCATCTGAAACCAGTTCTTATCCTCACCTTATCTTCTGCTCTACAGTGCCCCGTACTGTATTAAACCCTATATTACCCATTACCCCTTATTGCTAAACCTTACTCTAACACTGTATTTCCCTATATCTCACCCTAACCCATAGAGATATATAATAACTTACACAATACACAAACACCATTACATTGCCTAACATATCAATGAACAAAAAAAAACAGTACCACATAACACCCCATTTTACAGATGAAATATACCCGCTTTATTAGGAAGGAACGTGAAGGGATGCAGGGCATAAATTAGTACCCACAGCACACTCCCCACAAGTGCAAAGCATGAGATCTGATTTGTCTAGATGAGAGGTCACTGACTGTGGTCATAGGGTACGTTTTCCACGTACCGGATTGTCTGTGCTTTGGACAGAGCGGAAATCCCGCTCCGCCCAAAGCCCCTTCTGTATGCGCGGTGAATCCAGATGTGTTCATTGAACACATCCGGAATCGCCGCACGGTATACATAGAACTGTGTTATTTACCTTACGCGACGGAGCGTGCTGCGGTCTAAAAATTGGACGCATAGTGGAGATGGGATTTCATAAAATCCCCTCCACTATGCTGGAACATCTGGCCGCTGCGGATATAACACTGCGTTAGGATGCAGCATTCAATCCGCAGCTAATACTGATGGTTTTCTGACCGTGGAAACATACCCTAAGGGGTAATGTTTCTTCTTGTGGAGAATGACATGTCTTGCATAGAAGAGACTTCTATGTTGTCCTAAAATGTGTTGTAATCAGGTGCAGGGCTCTAAGGGGATCTGATGTGACCTTACTCAGGTCCTGTGTCCAGGTTACTGCAGTTTAGTTTATTGTAACTTACTCCAATTTAAAAGAAAATACCTTACTGACTTGCCATGGCAATGAAATAAGTGGGATAAGGCTATGTGCACACGTAGCGTTTTTTAAGCGTTTTTGCAGCGTTTTTACGCGGAATAATCACTTAAAAAAATCTTAGAAAATGCATCCCATGCAATCCTATGGGATTAAGCATTGCTGTACACATGCTGCTTATGTTTGCGGAGCGTAATCGCTTCGCGCAAAAATAAGCAGAATGTTCATTCTTTTTGCGTAATCGCGGTGATTACGCCGCCGTAGGAATGCATTTAAAGGCTGACTTTACGTATGTGGCTATGCCCACCATGCGTGAAGTGAGCGCTTCATGTGCGCTTGGTACCCAGGGTCTGGAGTAGAGGAGACTCTCCTCCAGGCCCTGGGTACCATATCCCTGTTAAAAATAGAATTAAAATAATAAATATTGATATTCTCACCTTCCGGCAGCCCCCGCAGCCTTCCCGCCTCTCAGCCACGCTGCCAGCATCTTCCGTTCTCAGGGATGCATTGCGATAATGACCTTTGTGACGTCGCTGGGGCTGTAAGGGGATCTGAGGGGACTAATAAGGTTAACCTGCAATAGATTGACTTGACCTTCCTCGAGTACTGTGTCCTGGTTACTGCATTTTAGTTTGTTGTAATGCATCACATATTTGTTATATAAATAGTACTTTTGCGCTCCAATTTAAAAGAAAATACCCTACTGACTTGCCACAGCAATGAAACGGTGGGATTAATAATCTATTTGCACTATCTAGACCTATGTAGAATGATTTGCATACTGAGTCATAACTGACTCCAATGCTGTTGGAATGAAGCCTTCTTTGCTTTTAAATTTCTTTGATTTTTTTTTTAATTCTTCAAGTATTTGTATGCCATTTGCATAAAGTGAGACTGAGGTTCTTTGAAATTGGGAACACCGGGGGACATTATTCTGATTGCCTACTCGGCTACCTTCCATCTATTCAGAACATGTGCACACGCTGTACAGGTATCACGAATAAGGTCTAATAGATGATATCCGTATTAACTGTACTACAAAAAAAAACCCTGGTGGAAAAAGTTTAACTCCAAATTCAGAAAGGAATGTCTTGTAGTTCCTTGCTGCATTAGAAACCTATTTTTGTGTTAGACCCTTGGACAGCCACAGACTCCTTTTACTCACCGTCACTCCCCATCCCAAAGTGGATGGAGAATTTGTGGAAACGCCTAAACTGGCATTATTTCGCACAACCTTACAGTGCGTAAAAAAATAAAAGGGAACAGCATGAAGAAGATGCATGCATGCCTTCCTGACTCACATGTGGCACCTGGGAATAATGTTGTCAGACTATTACGCCGGTTTTACAGATTTTTAACCAAACCAAACCAAATTTTTTTTTAAAGGGAAAAAAGCTAAGAAACATTATTTCCTTCATAATTACATGACATGTATAAGATGCAAAATAAAAATAAAAAATAAAAATTATACCTCCCTTTAGCATATATTCACATGGAGCGTTTTGGCTTTATTTTACTTTAACATTTGTGAGGGCACTCATTCCAACATTTGGGAGGACCCTCCCTCATGCCAAATAGTTAGCAAGATAGAGGAATACATAATCCCCATCCCTTTACAATGCCATTTCAAAAATGCCCATTTGAATTTTGGGCATCGCCTGCCGCTACCACCACCATGTCCACCGCCACGTCATTATGCGACTCTCGCTGATAGTTAGCAGAGTGCCAGCAGGTGCTATGAAACCTGAGTTTGGTAAGGACCCTCAGGTCGCCCTATATTATACATTTAGGAGAGCTCTCACTCCTACATTTGAGAAATCACTCAATCATGCCGAATAGTTAGCAAGATAGTGGAATACATCTTCCCCATAGATTTACAATGCTATTTCAAATATGCCCATTTGAATATTGGTATTTTCCCACCACCATCAATAGAAACACTGACGTGTCATTATACGGCCCTCGCTTACAATTTGCAGAGTGCCAGCAGGTGTTCTGAAACCAGAGTTTGGTAAGGGCCATAAGGTGGCCTGTGTCATACATTTGATAGAACTCTCACTCCTACATTTGAGAGGTCACTCCCTCATGCCAAATAGTTAGCAAGATAGTGGAATACATATTCCCCATCACTTTACAATGCCAGCTAAAACATGCCCATTTGAATTTTGAGCTTTGCCTGCCACTACCACCATGTCCACTGCCATGTCATTATGTGACCCTCGCTTACAATTTGCAGAGTGCCAGCAGGTGTCGTGAAACCTGAGTTTGGTAAGGGCCCTCAGGTGGCCTGTATCAAATGGAGCACCCGCCAGGGCCAGGGGTTACTTGGTACCGGGCTGTTTCTTAAGGGGATGTGTCACGGCAACAGTGACCTGGTCCGTAGCCCTGGGCATCCAATGAGAATGTTGAATAAAGTTTATAGAGGATAATTTAAAAGGGAAACTAGTTTGTGACGCCACCTGTGGTATTCGGCAATGAAGATGTTAACCAACACTGCTTCAGAGTCTGCTGGGGCTGATGGTGATGCAGCAGAGTTGTTACAGCTCTCCACAGGTAGCTCTAGTCCACAGTGCAGTTGTAGATGAAGATGATGATGATGATGATGATGAAGATGGTTGTAGTTGTTGTGGTGCAGGGTGAGTGGCACGGAAATGAATCCGAGGACAAAGCAAGGTGCAGTTCTTGATGCTTTAGTCACAGTTCTGCAGAAACTATCTCCAGCCGGGTGCTGTTTCTTCCGGGCCTGTGGCCTAGCAAACTCTCAGGTAGCTTGGGGTGCATGTTGCCAACACTCCCTTAGATGTTCCTTTCCTGGCCGAGTCACTACCCTGGCTACTACCTCTCCTGCACTGCGTCTTCACACACAGTGTCCTGAGCCAGTAGACTAGGATCTTGTTGGGCGACGTTGGTCAGACCCCTGGATCCTATATGTCTGCCTTTTCAGTGAATGTGTTGGATGAGGCTGCAGCACATGCAGATACTGCAGCCTCCAGTTTTCTAGCTGAGTCCTTAGTTTTCCCATTAGTTTTGGAGCCGGTCCCCTAACTGCGACCTGGTCCCTCCACAGACCATGCCGGTGAATACAGGCCCCACAGATGGATTCCTCACTATCTGTGCCCCTAGGACCCCTTTTGTGCTCCCTGGAGCTTCCTTCTGTCTTCCCCTCTCCTCTCTGTCATCTGGGAACAAGCTACTCACAGCTTGAGCTCCCCTTCTAGACTGTTCTCTCTGGTTTCACAGACTACTGCTTACTTCTTCTCGCTTCTTAAGCCACCCCTTTTTCTACATTCCCCACCCATTTCCCAACACCCTTTCCTACCCAGCCTGGGATGAGGCAATCCTCTCTAAGGGTACACACAGATGGCCCAACTGAACTGGTGTGTGTTGGGTGTGAGTGTTAGAGTCCTGAGTAGTGCTCCCTCCTTACCCGAGAGTGGGATACCGCACCTCTGGATGAGGTACAGCACCTCTGTGGTGACTGGACCCTCAGGGGCGTCACATACCCCCCGTTAAACACATCACATCTGCAGGCTGGAACAAGGTAAAACATTTGTTACATGGAAACATGCAAATTTTTCTGGAACGCATTTCAACAGGTAAAACAATTGAACACATCTTCCCCTTATGGGAAGCACTTTTTCTTTAACGTTGCATAACAATAAGAGCAAAAGAATATAAAGTTACTCCTAATAAAATTTATCACTTCCTAAATAAATGTAACATTAACCCCTTCCCGACCCATGACGCCACGTAGGCGTCATGAAAACCTGTGCCAATCCGACCCATGACGCCTATGTGGCGTCATGAAAGGATCTCGTCCCTGCGGGCCGGGAGACCGGGGTCACTCAAAGGTCACCCGACCCGCAGTTACAGGACCCTTTGTGCTTCACCACAGGGGGGTTGGCTTAACCCCCCCGTGGCCACGATCGCTCTGATTGGCTGTTAAAAGTGAAACAGCCAATCAGAGCAATGTGTAATATTTCACCAATTTAATTGGTGAAATATTACAATCCAGCCATGGCCGATGCTGCAATAGCATCTGCCATGGCTGGAGACCGAGCCCTGACCCCCCCCACACCGAGTCACGGCGGTGATCGGCCGCCGCCACCGAAAGATGGCAGCGATCGGTCACCGCCGTCACTTACAGCTCCCCTCCTCTTTTGGTCCACTGCCCCCACTTCCTATCCCCCCCCCCCAGCCTTCCGACCCCCCTACTCACCTCTCCCGATCCACCGATGTCCCACGATCGGGCCCGGCGTCCGCCCGGGCCTCTTCATGGGCGCCGCCATATTGGAAAATGGCGGGCGCATGCGCAGTGCGCCCGCCGGCCGGCGCATGCGCAGTGCGCCCCCCAGTGTTCAAAAATTTATTTGATCACTGTGATAAACTGTCACAGTGATCAAAATAAAAAAAGTAAATGAACCCCCCCTTTATCATAGGTAGGGACAAATAAAAAAAATAAAGAATTTTTTTTTTTTTTCCTAGCGGATTTTGCTGCTGATCCGCAGCTGATTTTGCTGCGGATCCGCGGCGGATATCGCTGCTGATCCGCGGCGGATTTCGCTGCTGATCCGCGGCGGATTTCGCTGCTGATCCGCGGCGGACTTCGCTGCTGATCCGCGGCGGACATCGCTGCTGATCCGCGGCGGATTTCGCTACGGATCCGCTGCGGATTTCGCTGCTGATCGGTGGTGGATTTCGCTGCTGATCCGCGGCGGATTTCGCTGCTGATCGGCGGCGGATTTCACTGCTGATCCGCGGCGGATTTCGCTGCTGATCGGCGGCGGATTTCGCTGCTGATCGGCGGCGGATTTCGCTGCTGATCCGCGGCGGATTTCGCTGCTGATCCGCGGCGGATTTCGCTGCTGATCCGCGGCGGATTTCGCTGCTGATCGGCGGCGGATTTCGCTGCTGATCGGCGGCGGATTTCGCTGCTGATCCGCGGCGGATTTCCCTGCTGATCCGCGGCGGATTTCGCTGCTGATCCGCGGCGGATTTCGCTGCTGATCCGCGGCGGATTTCGCTGCTGATCGGCGGCGGACTTCGCTGCTGATCCGCGGCGGACATCGCTGCTGATCCGCGGCGGACTTCGCTGCTGATCCGCGGCGGATTTCGCTGCTGATCGGCGGCGGATTTCGCTGCTGATCCGCGGCGGATTTCGCTGCGGATCGGCGGTGGATTTCGCTGCTGATCCGTCTGCGGATTTCGCTGCTGATCGGCGGCGGATTTCGCTGCTGATCGCGGCGGATTTCGCTGCTGATCCGCGCGGATTTCGCTGCTGATCCGCGGCGGATTTCGCTGCTGATCGGCGGCGGATTTCGCTGCGATCCGCGGCGGATTTCGCTGCGGATCCGCGACTGATTTCGCTGCGGATCCGCGACTGATTTCGCTGCGGATCCGCGACTGATTTCGCTGCGAATCCGCGACTGATTTCGCTGCGGATCCGCGACTGATTTCGCTGTGGATGCGCGGCGGATTTCGCTGCGGATGCGCGGCGGATTTCGCTGCTGATCCGCGGCGGATTTCGCTGCTGATCCGCGGCGGATTTCGCTGCTGATCCGCGGCGGATTTCGCTGCTGATCCATGACTGATTTTGCTGCTGATCCGCGGCTGATTATCTGCTGATTCATCTGCGCTAGCGGGTATAGCATAACGCGATCGCGTTATGCTATACCGTTACCAGCCGGTCAACGCTACGTGTTGAACGGGCTGGTAAAACGCAATATGAACCCAGCCTTAGGGTTAGAACTAAGTTAGGTAGCATTAGGGTTAGGGTTAGCATTAGGGCTAAGGTTAGAATTACGGTTAGGGTTGGAATTTGGGTTAGGGTTGGAATTAGGGTTAGGCTTGTAGTTAGGTTTATGGTTAGAGTTGGGATTAGGGGTGTGTTGGGGTTAGGGTTATGATTAGGGTTTGTATTAGGGTTAGGTGTGTGTAGGCGTTAGGGGTGTGTTGGGTTAGGGTTGGAGTTAGAATTGAGGGGTTTCCACTATTTAGGCACATCAGGGGGTCTCCATACGCGACATGGCGCCACCATTGATTCCTGCAAATTTTGCGTTCAAAAAGTCAAACAGTGCTCCCTTTATTCCAAGCCCCGACGTATGCCCAAACAGTGGTTTATCCCCACATATGAGGTATCAGCGTACTCGGGAAAAATTGCACAACAACTTTGGGGGTTCTAATTTCTCCTGTTAACATTGGGAAAAAAAATTGGGGACTAAAAATTATTTTTGTGGAAAAAAAATGATTTTATATTTTCACGGCTCTGCGTTATAAACTTCTGTGAAGGACTTGGAGATTCAAAGTGCTCACCACACATCTAGAGGAGTTCCTTGGGGGATCTAGTTTCCAAAATGGGGTCACTTGTGGGGAGTTTCTACTGTTTAGGCACATCAGTGATTCTGCAAACGTAACATGACGCCCGAAGACCATTCCATCAAGTGGGCATTTCAAAAGGTCACTACTTCCCATCCGAGCCCCGACGTGTGCCCATACAGTAGTTTTCTCCCACATATGGGATATCAGCATACTCAGGACAAATTGGACAACAACTTTTGGGGTCTAATTTCTCATGTTACCCTTGCGAAAATAAAAAAATTGGGGACTAAAAGATCCTGATTGTGGAAAAAATATGATTTTTTTATTTTCATGCCCGGGCGTTATAAACTTCTGTGTAGCCCTTGGGGGTTCAAAGTGCTCACCACACATCTAGATAAGTTCTTTGCGGTGTCTAGTTTCCAAAATGGGGTCACTTGTGGGGAGTTTCTACTGTTTAGGCACATCAGGGGCTCTGCAAACATAACAAGATGCCCGCAGACCATTCCATCAAGTTGGCATTTCAAAGCGTCACTACATCCCTTCCGAGCCCTGACGTGTGCCCAAACAGTGGTTCCCCCCCACATATGGGGTACTAGCGTACTCAGGACAACTGGACAACAACTTTTGGGGTCCAATTTCTCCTGTAACCATTGTGAAAATAAAAAATAGTGGGCTAAAAAATCATTTTTTGAGAAAAAAAAATGATATTTTATTTTCACGGCTCTGCGTTATAAACTTCTGTAAAGCACCTGGGGGTTCAAAGTGCTCACTATGCATCTAGATAAGTTCCTTAGGGCGTCTAGTTTCCAAAATGGGGTCACTTGTGGGGGAGCTCCAATGTTTAGGCACACAGGAACTCTCCAAATGCGACATGGCAACCGCTAAATATTCCAGCATATTTTCTATTCAAAAAGTCAAATGGCGCTCCTTCCCTTCTGAGCCCTGCCGTGCGCCCAAACAGTGGTTTATGATCACAAATGAGGTATCTGTGTACTCAGGAGAAATTGCCCAACAAATTTTAATCCAATTTATACTGTTGCCCATGTGAAAATGAAAAAAAACTGAGGCTAAAAGAAAATTTTTGTGAAAAAAAAGTACTTTCTTTTTTTTACGGATCAATTTGTGAAGCACCTGGGGCTTCAAAGTGCTCACTATGCATCTAGATAAGTTCCTTAGGGGGTCTAGTTTCCAAAATGGGGTCACTTGTGGGGGAGCTCCAATGTTTAGGCACACAGGGACTCTCCAAATGCGACATGGCAACCGCTAAATATTCCAGCATATTTTCCATTCAAAAAGTCAAATGGCGCTCCTTCCCTTCTGAGCCCTGCCGTGCGCCCAAACAGTGGTTTATGACCACATATGAGGTATCTGTGTACTCAGGAGAAATTACCCAACAAATTTTAGGATCCAATTTATACTGTTGCCCATGTGAAAATGAAAAAAACTGAGGCTAAAAGAAAATTTTTGTGAAAAAAAAGTACTTTCTTTTTTTTACGGATCAATTTGTGAAGCACCTGGGGGTTCAAAGTGCTCACTATGCATCTAGATAAGTTCCTTAGGGGGTCTAGTTTCCAAAATGGGGTCACTTGTGGGGGAGCTCCAATGTTTAGGCACACAGGGACTCTCCAAATGCGACATGGCAACCGCTAAATATTCCAGCATATTTTCCATTCAAAAAGTCAAATGGCGCTGCTTCCCTTCTGAGCCCTGCCATGCGCCCAAACAGTGGTTTATGACCACATATGAGGTATCTGTGTACTCAGGAGAAATTGCCCAACAAATTTTAGGATCCAATTTATACTGTTGCCCATGTGAAAATGAAAAAACTGAGGCTAAAAGAAAATTTTTGTGAAAAAAAAGTACTTTCTTTTTTTTACAGATCAATTTGTGAAGCACCTGGGGGTTCAAAATGATCACTATGCATCTAGATAAGTTCCTTAGGGGTCTAGTTTCCAAAATGGGGTCACTTGTGGGGGAGCTCCAATGTTTAGGCACACAGGGACTCTCCAAATGTGACATGGCAACCGCTAAATATTCCAGCATATTTTCCATTCAAAAAGTCAAATGGCGCTCCTTCCCTTCTGAGCCCTGCCGTGCGCCCATACAGTGGTTTATGACCACATATGAGGTATCTGTGTACTCAGGAGAAATTGCCCAACAAATTTTAGGATCCATTTTATCCTGATGCCCATGTAAAAATGAAAAAATTGATGCTAAAAAAAAATTTTGTTGGAAAAATTAAAATGTCCATTTTTTCCTTACACGTTGCTTTAGTTCCTGTGAAGCACCTAAAGGGTTAATAATCTTCTTGAATGTAGTTTTGAGTAGCTTGAGGGGTGCAGTTTTTATAAAGGTGTCACTTTTGGGTATTTTCTGCCATATAGACCCCTCAAAGTGACTTCAAATGTGAGGTGGTCCCTAAAAAAAATGGTTTTGTAAATTTTGCTGTAAAAATGAGAAATCGCTGGTCAACTTTTAACCCTTATAACTTCCTAACAAAAAAAAAATGTTGTTCCCAAAATTGTGCTGATGTAAAGTAGACATGTGGGAAATGTTATTTATTAACTATTTTGTGTCACATAACTCTCTAGTTTAACAGAATAAAAATTAAAAATTTGAAAATTACAAAATTTTCAAAATTTTCGCCAAATTTCCATTTTTTTCACAAATAAACGCAAAAATTATCGACTTAAATTTACCACTAACATGAAGCCCAATATGTCACGAAAAAACAATCTCAGAATCGCTAGGATCCGTTGAAGCGTTCCTGAGTTATTACCTCATAAAGGGACACTGGTCAGAATTGCAAAAAATGGCAAGGTCTTTAAGGTCAAAATAGGCTGGGTCTTGAAGGGTTAATATTACTCTCTACAACATTCTCTGGTAAGTGCTGTAAAATATTTTCTTTTATTAAGTGCAATAAAACTTAACTTTTTCTATTAAGTTCAACAGGGTTCAGCAAAATCCCAAACCCCGGTATTCTTCTTCTTTTAGTGCAATATAGGGTACCCATCTCAAACCCCCAACATAGGCCTTGGTATGACTACAAGGCATACCTGGTCTCCAAGTTGGACCTCTTCTTCGGCCATGCCAGATGGTTTTAGTTCTTTGGTCAGCTGTGCAAAATAGAGTGTCCCATTTACACTCTAAAAGGTATTTGTAAAACCAAGAAGGAGCACATAAGGTGCTAACTATATACAATAAAAGTTTTTGGATTACTCATTGTTCATAATCAAATTGTCTCTGTATTAACAGGAACTAAACCTTACCAGGTGAACTTAACTATTTACAGTCACATGCCATTTCTTATTCACATTTCCTGCTTTTGCCTCCAGGGTAATACCTGGGGCTGGCCATTCCCTTGTCGGGAAAGTTCCTGATGCATAACAATACCTGCAATCACTAGCTGTTCAGGTCCTGCTACCAGGGTTTGGGTAGCCTGATCACTAGTGTTGAGCATTCCGATACTGCAAATATTGGGTATCGGCCGATGTTCACTGTATCGGAATTCCGATTCTGAGATCCGATATTTTTGTCATATCGGATACCGGAATCTGAGTTTTCCTCTAAAGTCTATGGGGAGTTCCTGTGTCACAGAACGAAGCCGGCATGCAGATGTAGCAGAGCTGGACTCGTCGTGGGACACTCGTGATTTTGGACTGCGTCGGACAGGGAGTATTTGTGTTGGTTTGTTATTTTTGTTTTTTTACAGGAGAACGATGGCGTCGCAGGATAAGCGTACAATAAAAATAATGAAAATTGTGTTGTGTTTTATTTCATTAAAAGACTTTATTCTGGCTGTGTATATTTTTACAAATTTACAAACTTTATGATTAATAATGGATCGGTGTCTTATTGACGCCTCTCCATTATTAACTGGGCTTATTGTCACCGTTCAATCAAAGGTGACATTAACCCCTTATTACCCCGCTTGCCACCGCTACAGGGCAAGTGGGAAGAGCCGGGTAAAGTGCCACAATTGGCGCATCTTTGGATGCGCCAATTGTGGGGCTGCTGCAGCCTGGTATTTTTAGGCTGTTGAGGGCCAAAATCCATGGGCCTTGACAGTCTTTTAATACCAGGCCGCAGCAGTCTGCTTCATCTGGCTGGTTAACAAAAATAGGGGGGACCCCAAGCCATTTTTTTTCGAGGGGATCCCCTATTTTTGTTAACCAGCCAAGCTAAGCAGACTGCTGTGGCCTGGTATTATCAGGCTTGCAAGGTCCATGGATATTTCCTCCTTAACAGCCTGAAAAACCAGGCCTCAGTAGTCTGCTTTATCAGGCTGGTTAACAAAGATAGGGGGACCCCACGCCATTTTTTTTTCGAGAGGATCCCCTATTTTTGTTAATCAGTTCACTTCAGGTCAGCCGGGATTCCCTCTGACGTTACTGATGCTGTGCGGTGTCCCTGGCTGACCTGAAGTGAAAGTGGGAAGCAATCAATTATGCTAACCACTTCCTCTCCTGTCAGCCAGGAGAGGAGCTCATTCGGGGGTTTACTGTGAGGCTGTCAGCATTAGCTGCGTTTCGGCGCAGTGCCTTCTTCCGAAACGCGCGTTGGGTGGGCAGAGACGCGGTTTCAATCAGGTATCTAAGCTGGGCCATTTATTTATCGTTGTACTATGTTATTTTGGACTCTCTTATTGATATTTGTTAACCTTAGTCCATGCTTTTGTGTGTGGATATTATTCCCTTAATATGGTTATGGACTGTGGTTATTTACTATATGCACTTTGCATTTTGTCCTAATATCATTATTACTATATATGGTACCCTTACTACTGCTCTTGCTTGATTGATATCTGCTTTCTCTGCCTGTCGGTTTATCACTGTCATCCTTGGTATTTTTAACATTTGATTATTTATTCAATAAAATTTGTATTTTTTCATGATATTATGAGTAGTGCATTTTTCTTTTTTTGATTTTCATATATTCTGCATGTTATACTCTGCTTTATATCCTTTATACACCTTTTGGTGATTATTGGTCTGGTTTATAAGATTTATTATTTGCTGGTGGTGTGCTAACCGGTGGGCTTACAGTGGGGAAGCGATGCAGCATTGCTGACTACCTTTAGTCGGAGCAGGTGCACATGTGCTACCTGAGATTTTGTAGTCAGTCCACGCTTGCAAGTGCATGGTGTTTAAATGTCTAAGCATGCAACTGGTATTCAAATTTCGGAGATTTTTCCCCCGGCTAAGGGTCCTTCCGCACTTCTTACAGATAACCTTTGACTCATCAATAGGATTTTGGTCAAAAAAGTGCCACACTGCACTTTTCCTATTATGGGATAAATTTTTAGGGCTTGCATGCTGTGCTAATTTGACCATCTGGGGAAGCTGTCCTCAGGGCCGGCCCGAACATATAGGCGAACTAGGCGGCCGCCTAGGGCGCCGACCCTAAGGGGGCGCCAGAGAAAAAATAGAAAAAATTATAAAAAATCCTTTCAAAAGGCAAAAAGTTTTAGAGATGGAAAGAAAAGTGTACATACATTTTTTTACCATAAATTTAAAAGAAAAACCGTTGAGCTTCAATTTACGCACAGAAAGGAGGCGCTAAACTACGGACGTGAGTCGTTTGCATCGTCTGCTGACAGGTGTTTGATCCGCGCGTTTATTTTGCTACTAAGTTTTCAAATGTTGGCAAAGCAAAGCAAACAACCAAAAATGCACACACTACACTAAGGGGGCGCCCAAGAGAAAAAAATATGTATACTTAATAGCAGGGGCGCAACAAAATAGTTTTGCCTAGGGCACCGTAATCTCTCGGGCCGGCCCTGGCTGTCCTGCAACTCTTTTTGCTTTTTAACACATTTTTGGACTGCTACAGGGCTGCCAGATAACTGCAGCTGTGATGTCAATGCCTGCTGCAGATCCTACTCCTCTTCTGGGCTATTGCCAGTGACACCATCTTCCCCCAATGGATGTCAAAATGAGTCAACAACAGGGTCATCCATCACCTCCTCTTCAATTTCATCTGCACCTTCCTCTGTGTCACCGTGTAAGGTGGTAAAGTATGCAGGAAGGGGGCACCTGAGTTTCATCAGGGTCAGAATCTGGCTCAGTAGACTGCGAGGGCAACGCAGTGCTCTGGGTAAATGTACCAGCAGAATCATATAGCAGTGGCTGTTAGTGTTGAGCGATACGATAATGCAAATATCGGCTATCGGCCGATATTAGCTCTATCGGCCTTTCGATAATTCGTTTCGATATTTTCGTCATATCGAATACCGGAATCGGATTTGTCACTGTCACTGTCCGTGTCCGTCGGTCGGGTCTGTCACTGTCAGTGTCCGTCGGTCGGGTCTGTCAGGAGTCAGCGGCACTTACCTGGCAGAAGATCTCCGGCGGTCACGTCCTGGACTGCTTCATGGCCGCCATCCTCTTCTCCCCGGCGGTCACATGCAGTTTCTCGCGATAACTGCAGTGACTGCTGGGTAATCCCGGCCGTAAAGCAGTCAGTCCGATGACGTCAACGCCGGGGAAGCAGGTAATCAGCTGTGCTGCGCCGGGATGTCAGGCTCTGCCTGTCATTGCAATGTAGCAGAGCTGGATCATCGTGGGACTGTCGTTACTATGGACTGCGTCGGACAGGTGGTATACTGTTGGTTTTTTTTTTTTTTTTTACAGGAGATCGATGGCGTCGCAGGAATGAGAGTACAATAAAATTAATGAAAACTGTGTTGTCTCTTTTATTTCATTAAAATACTTTTTTCTTGCTGTGTCTTTTTTTTATACATTTAATAACTTTGGGATTAATAATGGATCGGTGTCTTATTGACACCTCTCCATTATTAACCGGGCTTATTGTCACCGTGCAATCAACGGTGACAATAACCCCTTATTACCCCGCTTGCCACCGTTACAGGGCAAGTGGGAAGAGCCGGGTAAAGTGCCACAATTGGCACATCTTTTGATGTGCCAAATGTGGGGCTGCTGTAGCCTGGTATTATCAGGCTGTTGAGGGCCAAAATCCATGGGCCTTGACAGTCTTTTAATACCAGGCCGCAGCAGTCTGCATTTTACTTGGCTGGTTAACAAAAATAGGGGGACCCCTACGCCGTTTTTTTTTCGAGGGGATCCCCTATTTTTGTTAACCAGCCAAGCTAAGCAGACTGCTGTGGCCTGGTATTATCAGGCTTGCAAGGTCCATGGATATTGGATCCTTACCAGCCTGAAAAACCAGGCCTCAGCGGTCTGCTTCATCTGGCTGGTTAACAAAAATAGGGGGGACCCCACGCCAATTTTTTTCGAGGGGATCCCCTATTTTTGTTAATCAGCCAAGATATGCAGACTGCTGTGGCCTGGTATTATCAGGCTGGCAAGGTCCATGGATCTTGGCTCCTTAACAGCCTGAAAATCCAGTACTCAGCGGTCTGCTTCATCTGGCTGGTTAACAAAAATAGGGGGGACCCCGCCCAATTTTTTTCAAGGGGATCCCCTATTTTTGTTAACCAGTTCCCTCTGACGTCACTGATTGTGTCCCTGGCTGACCTGAAGTGAAAGTGGAAAGCAATCAATTAAGCTTTCCACTTCCTCTCCTGTCAGCCAGGAGAGGAACTCATTCATTTGGGGGTTTACTGTGAGGCTGCAGCATTAGCTGCGGTCCCTGCAGTAAACATTAACCCTTTCTGAAGGATTACACCGTGGGACCTGACTGTACATCGGATTGGTAAGAATAATTTTGCTTTATTATTTTATTTTTATTACAGGAAATGGTTTTAGCAGGAAAATAAAATATGGTCAAAAACTGTGTGATTATTTCATTAAACTTCTTTTTTATTAAAGTGTGTGTGTTTGATTTTTCTTTCATACAATAGGATTAATAATTGATAGTTGTCTAATTGACAGCTCTCAATTATTAACCTGGCTTAAAGTGACCTTTCAATTGCAAGGTCATTTTAACCCCTTATTAACCCATTCGCCACCGCTACAGGGCAATGGGAATAGACGGGCAAAGTGCCAGAAAGGGCAAATCTAATTAGAGATTTGCCCTTTCTGGGGTGTCTGGGGGCAGATGTTAGTAGCCGGGGGGGGGCCAAAAATAATGGTCCCTCTCTGGGCTATTATTATCTGCCCCCACTCACTGACTTTGTCTGTCTGGTTGCGAAAATAGGGCGGGAGCCCACGCATTTTTTTTCAGCAATTTTACACCTCATATATATATATATATACATGTCATTGAGTTTGTGACACATATATATATATATATTTTATAGTTCATACACTTCTACATAGTATAATAGCCGCTAATTAAATTGCCGGCTTTTGTGAAAATGCAGAACCCGACATGAAATGACACTTGGTGTACATAGGGTTAACCATGTCCTTTGCTATCTGATTTGCACAAACAATTAAATCAGTCTATGTGTGCAAAATTTCACACCTGTAGGGGTTAATTAAAGGTGTAAATTCGTAGCAAAAAAGTCCGTTTTTTTTACAACGAATTTACACCTTTAATTAACCCCTACAGGTGTGAAATTTTGCAAGCATAGACTGATTTAATTGTTTGTGCAAATCAGATAGCAAACGACACGAAAAGACATGGTTAACCCTATGTACACCAAGTGTCATTTCATGTCGGGTGCTTCTGTCTTTTCACTGAAGCCGGCTTTACCCGTCAATTGAATCAGAGGATATTTTACTATGTATAAGTGTATAAACTATACATATATGTATATATATATATATGTCACAATGACATGTATATATATATATATATATGTATTCTATGTGTGTATATTTAGTGTTTACAAGGAAATAAAGGTTTTTTTTAGTTGCGATATTTTGTTCCCATAGACTTACATGGGACTTCCGGTATCGAAATCGGATATCGCCGATATTTAGTGATATCGGCGATACAATTTCGATACGATATTTTTAGATATCGAGCAATATCGCTCAACACTAGTGGCTGTGCATCAGTGCACTTCATGTCATATTCATCTTGGACTGGGGAATTCAGGATTTCACTTGATAACCCAGGCATGATATGTGAAAAGAGCTCCAGGGAGCAATCTGAAGTGTGGTCTGCCGTATCCTTCACTTTTGTTGGGGGTGAAGGACACAAGGAACGGTGTCGTTCCTGACCAGGAGCCAGCAGAAACAGGTCTGTCAGATTAAAAAGACACCGACTTTCGCCAAAGTCAAGTTTCGCCGAGCGACACCCGACCATAGCGTGAGGTCGGCCATGCGGTCGTCGACCCGAGTGCCAAAGTCGGTTTTCCCATAATGCTTACAGGCGCCTTTTCTCAGCCAATGAGCAAGGACGCACACTGTGCGCAACGAGATGACATGAGCAGCAGCCACCACCATCTTAGAGAAGGGCATTGCAGTGATTGGCTTGCTTTGTGTGGCGTCAACAGTGGTCAAAAGCTGCAGAAAGGTCGAGAAGAATGAGCAGAGAGTGGTCATCGTTACGTTTTGCTGTCAGAAGGTCATTGGTCACTTTGATGAGTGCAGTTTCAGTCGAATGTAGGGGGCGGAAGCCGGACTCTGAAGGGTCTAGGAGGGAGTGAGTGGAGAGGTAACGGGTAAGGCGGGAGTAGACTAGGCGCTCCAAGAGTTTAGAGATGAAGGGGAGATTGGAGACTGGTCTGTAGTTGTTTGTGCAGAACAGGTCGAGAATGGGTTTCTTTAGTAATGGAGTAATGATGGAGTGTTTGAAGGAGGATGGGAAAATGCCAGAGGAGAGGGAGAGATTAAAGATTGTTGTTAGGTGAGTTGTGACAACTGGAGAGAGAGATTGGAGGAGATGTGAGGGCATAGGGTCGGTAGTGCATGTAGTCGGACGAGAGGAGGAGAGGAGTCTGGAGAATTCTTCTTCTGTGATGGGATCAAATGTGGAAAGTGAGCCAAGGGAAATGCAGGGAGGGATGGGAATCACATCACTTGGTGGTTGGGAGCAGATTTCCTGACGGATATTATCTATTTTTTCTATAAAATGGGAGGCCAGGTCATCAGCACAGATGTCTGTGATAGGGGCTTGTGCTTTTGACCTGAGAAGGGAGTGAAAAGTGTCAATAAGTTTCTTGGGGTTATCGGCTAGTGAGGAGATCAGGGTGGTGAAGTAGGTCTGTTTGGCGAGGTGAAGGGCAGCGTTATAAGTTCTTATCATAAATTTGAAGTGGATGAAGTCTTCTGGTGTGCGGGTTTTTCTCCATAGGCGTTCAGCACTCCTAGAGCATCGCTGGAGAAGATGAGTTTGCAATGTGAGCCAGGGCTGTTTTACTGTGTGTTTGGAAGTTCTGAGGGTGAGTGGAGCTACTTGGTCAAGGGTGCTTCTAAGAGTGTCATTGTAGTGATGAACAGCCAGATCAGGACAGGAAAAAGAGGAGATTGGGGACAGTGATGAGTGTAGGCAGTCTGAAAGGGTCTGAGGGTTAATGGCTTGTAGATTTCTGAATGTGTGGTAGGTCGGAGTGCACTGTGGTGGTCGAGGATTTGTGAGCGCGAAGGAGAGAATGCTGTGGTCAGAGAGTGGAAGCGGTGAGTTATTTAGGTGGGAGATTGAACAGAGCCGGACAAAGACTAGGTCAAGGGTGTTACCATCCTTGTGTGTCTCAGAGGTTGAAAGCTGTGAGAGGCCTAGAGAAGTGGTTAGTGATAGAAGCTGGGATGCAGATGTGGAAGTGGGGCTGTTAATGGGATGTTGAAGTCTCCCAGGTTAAGAGTTGGTAGTTCTGAGGACATGAAGTGCGGCAGGCAGGCTGAGAAATGGTCAAGGAACTGGGTGGGTGAGCCTGGGGGCCGATACATGACCGCTACTCTGAGGGAGAGGGGACGGAAGAGCCTGATGGTGTGGACCTCAAAAGAAGGGAATGAGAGTGATTGAATGGGAGGATGACCTGGAAAGTGCATTGTGGGGACAGGAGTATTCCGACTCCACCACCATGTCTGCTTGTGGGTCCCGGGAAATGGGAGAATTGTAAGCCACCATGAAAAATGGCAGCAGCTGTACGCTTCTAATACATTACCCTTTTTCTACTTTTTATATTCTGGTCTATTCCATACTGAGCCTGTGAGAGTCTGTCTGCTACTCCGGAAATATATACGGAGATTTAAAATTACCCCAACACTGAATACAGCTGTACGCTTCAGATACAGTACCCTTTTTCTGCTTTTTATATTCTGGTCTAATCCATACTGAGCTTGAGAGCGTCTGTGTGTGACTCCTCAAATATAAACAGAGATTGAAATTTTCCCCTTCAACGTATACAGCTGTAAGCTTGTGATACAGTACCATATATCTCCTGGTATTTTGGGTACATTTTCCAAAACATGAGGAAGTATGGTGGAAGAGGCTGCGGACGTGGGTGAGGGGGGGCAGCTGGTACTGATGGTGGTGGTGGTGCATCTGCTGGTAGTGCCAAAAGCACAATAACACATAAGGCAGGAGGTGGTGAGCATGCGTCATCGTCTGGCTCCAGAAGGCCTGGAAGGCTCCCTTTTCTGGGAGTAGGTAAACCGCTTTTAAAGCCAGAGCATCAGGAAAAGTTTTTGGCTTACATTGCCGAAACAGCCTAAAGCTCTATCGCCTCCTCTTCTAAAGTTTCAAAAACTGCAATCACTGAGTCGTCAGTGCAGGATCCTGGTCAGAAACAACACCTTTCCTTGTGTCCTTCACCCCCACCAAGAATCAAGGATGCGGCAGACCATACTTCTGATTACTCCATGGAGCTCTTTTCACATACCATGCCTGGGTTATCAAGTCAAATCCTGAATTCCCCTGTCCAAGATGAATCTAACATGGAGTGTACTGATGCACAGCCACTGCTAGATGATTCTGCTGGTACATTCACCCACAGCACAACATTGCCCTCGCAGTCTACTGAGCCAGAATTTGACCCTGATGAAACTCAGGTGCCACTTCCCGCATACTCTACCACCTTATACGGTGACACAGAGGAAGGTGCACGCGAAATTGAGGAGGAGGTGATGGATGACCCAGTTGCTGACCCGGATTGGCATCCATTGGGAGAAGAGGGTGTCGCTGGCAGTAGCTCAGAACAGGAGGAGGATCCGCAGCAGGCATCGAAATCGCAGCTGCAGTTATCTGGCAGGCCCGTAGCAGTCCAAAAACGTTTTAAAACAACAAAAAGAGTTGCAGGACAGCTTGGCCAGATGGTTAAATTAGCACAGCATGCAAGCCCTGAAAAGTTGTACCATAGCAGGAAGAGTGCAGTGTGGCAATTTTTTGACCAAAATCCTATTGATGAGGCAAAGGTTACCTGTAAGAAGAGCGGAAGGACCTTTAGCCGAGGGAAAAATCTCTGAAATTTGAATACCAGTTGCATGCTTAGACATTTAAACACCATGCACTTGCAAGCGTGGACGGACTACAATACTTCAGGTAGAACATGTGCATCTTCGACTGAAGGTAGCCAGCAACACTCCATCGCTTCCCCCACTGTAAGCCCACCAGTTACCACACCATCAGAAAGAAATGTTGAGGTGTCGTCGCAAGGCCAAATCAGTCAGGGAGTCACAATGTTTATGCACCGAAAGACTGAATCTAGGCCACCACCATCACCAACACCCTTTCAGTCCGCCATGTCCACCGCTAATTCCCCCATATGCAGCTCTCAAGTCCTGCTCACCATAAAAGACAATCTGAGTAGGACAAGAAAGTACTCATCCTCTCATCCGCGTACACTGGCTTTGAACGCCTACATTGCCAAGCTGATCTCTTTAGAGATGATGCCCTTCCGTTTGGTTGAAAGCACAGTTTTCCGAAAGGTCATGGCCTATGCTGTCCCATGCTATGACCTACCCAGTCAGCACTTCTTTTCTAGAAAAGCCATCCCTGCCCTCCACCTGCATGTGAAAGACCGCATTGTCCATGCACTCAAGCAATGAGTGAGTGGAAAGATGCTTGGGCCAGTAGGCATGGCCAGGGCCGTTACGTGTCCATCACTGTGCACTGGGTTAATGTGGTGGATGCAGGGTCCACAGGGGACAGCGGTGGGACAGTGCTGCCTAGCTAACGGTATAGGCAACAGTTGGCTGTAGGCGTTCAACCCTCCTCTTCCTCCAGAAGCGAAAGCGCGTTGAAAGAGCGCAGTTGCATGAGCACTCCATCCGCAGCTGCCAGTGCTGCACACGAGGTGTCCCACTATCGAACAGCTAGTGGTAAGCGTCAGCAGGCTGTTTTAAGGATGATATATTTGGGCTACAACAGAAACACCACGGAGGTACTAGCCAACTACTTGCAGCGAGAAACTGAGTCATGGCTGGACAGTCTACATCTTGAGCCAGGCAAGGTAGTCAGTGATAACGGCCATAATTTTGTGGCGGCTATAGCCCTCGCAAAACTCAGACGCATGCCTTGCCTGGCTCACACCTTGAACCTGGTGGTGCAGTGCTTCCTAAATAATTATCCGGAGTTAACAGCCCTGCTCCATAAGTTGCGAAGACTGTGCTCGCACTTCCGTCGCTCGCCCATAGACTCTAGTCGTATGCAGAGGCTGCAGCGATCGCTCCACCTCCCCAAACACCACCTAATCATAGACGTTGCAACAAGATGGAACTCCACCATGCACATGACTGAGAGGCTGTGCGAACAGAGGCAGGCTGTAATGAGTTTGTGGGAGGATACACAGGCAGGCAGTTTGAGGGCAGACATCAAGTTGTCGGTTGTGCAGTGGTCAAAACTGAAAGACCTCTGTAAAGTCCTTCAGTGTTTTGAGGAATGCACACGGCAGGTAAGCGCAGACATCATAAGCATGAGCATCCCACTTATGCGTCTGCTCATGCAAACTTTGAGGCATATTAAGGATCAGGCATCTGCAGCGGAGGGGGAGGAGGTAAGCCTTGATGACAGACAGCCGTTGTCTGTTTAGGGAACTGTCCTGGACGAGGTGGAGGAATAAGAGGAAGAGGAGGAGGAGGAGGAGGGGGACGATTATTTTGGGGAAGAGGATGCTTCTCAGGGGCAAGAGAAAATGTTGGCTTATCTAGGTCATGTACAGGGTTTGTGCGTGACTGGAGGGATGTGGATTTGGCAGAAAGTGCTCCTCCACCCCCCACTGGCAATGCATCATTGACACCTGGAACATTGGCCCACATGTGTGATTATGCATTGCGGATCCTAAAAAGGGACCCCTGCATTGCCAAAATGATGAAGGATGTTGGCCAGCATCCCCGATCCACGCTATAAAGGCAAATTACAGAACATCATGCCACAGGAGAACCTAGAGCTAATATTGGCGAACAAACAAGCAACTCTGGTAAACCGTTTGTTAGAGACATTCCCAGCACACAGCAGCGGTGCAGGTTCTACCTCAAGCCGTACTGGGCCAAATGGAAGAGGTGTTCGTGGTGCACACAGCCGAAGTGGCATTGGAGACAGGGGTTTCATGACCATGTTGTGGACTAATTTCTCGAGTACAGCTCACACAACTGTTAATACTGAATCGATTGCAACAGACAGGAGACAGCAGTTGTCAACTATGGTTCAAAATTAGCTCTCCGCCCCTATTGATGTTCTCCCTCACAGTTCATTCCTCTTTGACTACTGGGCCTGTAAACTGGACATCTCTCCTGAATTGGCACAATATGCCTTACAGGAGCTCGCTTGCCCTACTGGTAGTGTGCTATCAGAAAGGGTCTTTAGTGCTGCTGGATCAATCCTGACAGAGAAAGAAGGACCCGGCTGTCGACCCAAAATGTTGATGATCTCACCTTCATTAAAATGAACCATGCCTGGGTTTCAAAGGATTTTGTACCACCTTCCTCTGATGACACATAGGTTGTCAGCAAAATGGCTCGCTTTGTCCTCTTCCTCCAACTTCTCCAATTCCTCCATTTGCAGATGCTGAACGTCCAGCCTACACCTCAACATATGCCAGTTTTTCCACCTCCCTAACTGGGCTGTCCCCTTCCCAGGGCCGTTGTCAGCACCTGGCGCCCCTGGGCAAGTGTCGGTTCCATGGGCGTACCCAGGATCAAAACTAGGGGGGGGCAAGCCAATGTCACATTTTATACAGGTTACATAATATACACTGTACATTATACTGCATATTAGGTATAGAGCGTTAGAACTGTTGTATATTGTATAATACAGCAGTGTATGCGACACTACGCGGTATATACCATATATTATACATGGCACACTCACCTCTATACAAAGAATAAGAGGCATTATAACCTGTATATGAAAAGTATAATACAGCAGTGTATATACACTCTATATATCGCACATGATGTGTATGACCCTGTATACACCATATACTACACTCTTATTTTGAAGTAAAAAAAATAAAAATAAACAGGAACAAACACAATACTTAAAATAAATTACAAGTAAAGTTAAAAATCAACAAACTTACTGGTATTTCAATGGGAACTATGAGCCTGCTTTTGGCTAATGAGATGGTCAATGTTCGGTTCCATATTTGTCACAAGTGAAGCAATTTTTCTCTTTCTTGATATCATTATTTCCTTGGGATTCCAAATTGCTATTAGTAAAATACCAATATATATACAGCGCTACAAAAACAATATACCAGCAATAAAACTGCCCACACAGAGACATACAGCCTGCACTGACCATCACTGCAGCCTTGCCAATCCATATCATTTCATCCTCATCAGTGCACATATTGGCGCAACTCCGCTTTTAGCTCAGGCTCAGACTGGTGTGGTGCGAAAGTCCCTAATAGGCAGGTAAATGTCCCCAATAGACAGGTAAATGTCCCCAATAGGCAGCATTGATCCCCAATAGGCAGCATATGTCCTCAATAGGCAGCATAGGTCCCAATAGGCAGCATATGTCCTCAATAGGCAGCATAGTCCCCAATAGGCAGCATATGTCCTCAATAGGCAGCATATGTCCTCAATAGGCAGCATATGTTCTCAATAGACAGCATAGGTCCCCAATAGACAGCATAGGTCTCCAATAGACAGCATAGGTCCCAATAGGCAGCATAGGTCCCCAATAGGCAGCATAGGTCCCCAATACGCAGCATATGTCCTCAATAGCCAGCATAATCCCCCATAGGCAGCATAATCCCCCATAGGCCGGGCCCAGCGTAAAAAAAAAAAGCCAGTACTCACCTATCTCCCCCGCTGCTCTGAAGAAGCGCGCTCGTCTCCGTCTTCTCCTGACACAGGCGGCGTGACGTCATCAGGGCGCGCAGGCGGTGTGATGACGATCACGTCGCCTGTGCTGCATATGCAAGGCCGCAAGACCTTCCTCACCACATTCCGCCCGCGATTAAAGGGCCCGCCGGCACTGAACTATCAGTTCAAGCACTGTGCGCCCCTGCTTCTGGGGGGGCAGCTGCCCCCCCCTGCCCCACGGTGGGTACGCCCATGGTCGGTTCCCTGAGCAGGTGGGGGGGCCGACTCGTGGGCGACGGCACTGACACAGGGCCGCTCATAGTACGCAAAAGTGTCTCTGACGGTGGGGGGGCCCACTTGCTGTCAGACACACCTATGTACTATGAGGGGCAATACTTTCCTCTCCCTGCTCCACCGTTGTGACGTCTTCCGCATCTCCTGACAGTGACATTCAGGTCAGAGAGCGCGATGATGTCACGTCTGTATGCCCTCTGCCTAAACAGTCCAAGTGCAGAGAGCTGGAAGATGGCGACGCTGAGGAGTCCAGAATAGAGCAGTGCCCAGCGAGGAGAGGTGTTTCATTTTTTTAAATGTTTGAAGCAAAATATGGGGAGCATTAAACACTGGAGAATGATATATGTGGCCCATCATACACTGGAGCATCATCCATGGGGCGCATCACACACTGGAGCATTCTAAATGGGGGATATCAGACACTGGAGCAGCATTTACGGGGCCCATTATACACTGAAGCATTATAAATGGGGCCCATTATATATGGAGTATTATTTTGGCCCATCATACACTGGAGCATCATCCATGGGGCCCAACATAAACTGGAGCATTGTAAATGGGGACATCAGACACTGGAGCAGCATTTACGGGGCCCATTATACACTGGAGCATTATAAATGGGGCCCATTATTTATGGAGTATTATTTTGGCCCATCATACACTGGAGCATCATCCATGGGGCCCATCATATACTGGAGCATTGTAAATGGCGTCATCAGACACTGGAGCAGCATTTACGGGGCCCATTATACATTGGAGCATTATAAATGGGGCCCATTATATATGGAGCATTATGTTAGCCAATCATACACTGGAGCATCATCCATGGGGCCCATCATAAACTGGAGCATTGTAAATGGGGGACATCAGACACTGGAGCAGCATTTATGGGGCCCATTATACACTGGAGCATTATAAATGGGGCCCATTATATGTGGAGCATTATATTGGCCCATCATACACTGGAGCATCATCCATGGGGCCCATCATATACTGGACCATTCTAAATGGGGGACATCAGACACTGGAGCAGCATTTACAGGGCCCATTATACACTGGAGCATTATAAATGGGGCCCATTATATGTGAAGCATTATATTGGCCCATCATACACTGGAGCATCATCCATTGGGCCCATCATATACTGGACCATTCTAAATGGGGGACATCAGACACTGGAGCAGCATTTACGGGGACCATTATACACTGGAGCATTATAAATGGGGCCCATTATCTATGGAGTATTATTTTGGCCCATCATACACTGGAGCATCATCCATGGGGCCCATCATATACTGGAGCATTGTAAATGGCGTCATCAGACACTGGAGCAGCATTTACGGGGCCCATTATACATTGAAGCATTATAAATGGGGCCTATTATATATGGAGCATTATGTTGGCCCATCATACACTGGAGCATCATCCATGGGGCCCATCATAAGCTGGAGCATTGTAAATGGGGGACATCAGACACTGGAGCAGCATTTATGGGGCCCATTATACACTGGAGCATTATAAATGGGGCCCATTATATATGGAGTATTATTTTGGCCCATCATACACTGGAGCATCATCCATGGGGCCCATCATATACTGGAGCATTCTAAATGGGGGACATCAGACACTGGAGCAGCATTTACGGGGCCCATTATACACTGGAGCATTATAAATGGGGCCCATTATATGTGAAGCATTATATTGGCCCATCAAACACTGGATCATCATCCATTGGGCCCATCATATACTGGAGCATTCTAAATAGGGACATCAGACACTGGAGCAGCATTTACGGGGCCCATTATACACTGGAGCATTATAAATGGGGCCCATTATATATGGAGCATTATATTGGCCCATCATACACTGGAGCATCATCCATGGGCCCATCATATACTGGACCATTCTAAATGGGGGACATCAGACACTGGAGCAGCATTTACGGGGCCCATTATACACTGGAGCATTATAAATTGGGCCCATTATATACGAAGCATTATATTGGCCCATCATACACTGCAGCATCATCCATTGGGCCCATCATATACTGGACCATTCTAAATGGGGGACATCAGACACTGGAGCAGCATTTATGGGGCCCATTATACACTGGAGCATTATAAATGGGGCCCATTATATATGGAGCATTATATTAGCCCATCATACACTGGAGCATCATCCATGGGGCCTTTCAAATACTGGAGCATCATATGGGGTTCATTATTTATGGGGCATCATATAGGTTATGGAGCATCATATGGAGCACATATGGGGCCTATTCTGTATGGAGCATTATATGGAGCCCATTCTGTATGGAGCAATATATTGGGCACATCATATACTGTATAGAGCTTTATATGCGACTCATTATACTGTATGGAGCAATATGTGGGGCTCATTCTACTCTATGGGGACCGTCCTATACTGTATTGCACATTATATGTGAACCATCATATACTGTAGCATTATGTGGAGCTCATCATATACTGTATGGAACATTATGTGGGACAATTAATCTGTATGGAGCAATATGTGGGGCTCATTATTCTGTATGGCGCACTATGTGGTGGCCATAATACTGTATGGAGAAATATACTGTCCAGTTTTTGAGCTATTGTAGAATTTAAAATAGATATCACTCATGTAATGTAAGAAGTGAAGTATTTTTGCATTGTACTATACCTGTATTTCTGTGCTGTATCGGAGCATCAGGAATTGTGGTATGTGTTAAAGGGGCCCACTGACACTCTTTCGCCCGGGGCACACGAAAACTTGGAGCCAGTCCTACCCCCCACAACTTTAGCCAAATAACTGCCAGTTTTCAATGCGTAACTATTATTATATAGTAAGTTAAGGTTGCCCAACTTAAGTGATAAGAATTGATGTCGTTGGCATTGAAATGGGCACTGTAGGTGTGTTTACTGTCCTCCACTCCCTGCCGACTTTGCTTCCCCATTGACTTGCATTTGGTTTCGTGTTTCAGTCGGACCTCCGACTTTTCCCGATAGTCGGCCGATTTCGTTCGACTCGACTTTTGACAAAGTCGGGTTTCATGAAACCCGACACGACCCTAAAAAAGGCAAAGTCGCTCATCTCTAATAACAACAAAACATTTTCTCCACTCATAGTTAGTGGATGGATGAAGCCATTTATTGTCAAACTACTGTGCTTTCTTTTTTTAAATCATAATGACAACCCAAAACATCCAAATGACCCTGATCAAAAGTTTACATACCCTGGTGATTTTGGCCTGATAACATGCACAGAAGTTGACACAAATGGGTTTGAATGGCTAGTAAAGGTTTCATTCTCACCTGTGACCTGTTTTCTTGTAATCAGTGTTCGTGCATAAAAGCTGAGTAAGTTTCTGGGATCCAGACAGTCTTTTGCATCTTTCATCCAGCCACTAACATTTTCTGAATTGTGACTCATGGGGAAAGCAAAAGAATTGTCAACTGATCTACGGGAAAAGGTAGTTGAACTGGTAAAAACAGGAAAGGGATGCAAAAAGATATCCAATGAATTGATAATCATCAGTGTTCAAACTGTGATTAACAAATGGAAAATCAGGGGCTCTGCTAAAACAAAACCACGGTCAGGTAGACCAACAAAAATTTTGTTTACAACTGCCAGGAAAATTGGGATGCAAAGAAAAACCCATAAATAACATCACTTGAAATACTGGACTCTTTGAAAACTAGTGGTGTGGCTGTTTCAAGACGTGCAATAAGGAGTCACTTGAAGAAAAATGGGCTCCATGGTCAAGTCACCAGAAGAAAGCCATTAATGCGCAAATGCCACAAAGTATCTCACCTACAATACATAAAACAGCACAGAGACAAGCCTCAAAACTTTTGGAACAAGGTAATTTGGAGTGATGAGACCAAAATCCAACTTTTGGCCACAACCATAAACGATACATTTGGAGAGAGGTCAACAAGGCCTATGATGAAAGGAACACCATTCCTACTGTAGAGCACGCAGGTGGATTGCTAATGTTTTGGGTATGTGTGAGCTACAAAGGCACAGGAATCTTGGTCAAAGTTGAAGGAAAGATGAATGCAGCACGTTATCAGTAAATACTTGAGTCAAATTTGCAATCATCAGCCCGGAAGCTGCGCATGGTACGTATTTGAACGTTCCAACATGACAACGATCCAAAACACAAGGCCAAGATGACCTGTTATTGGCTACAACAGAACAAAGTGAAGGTTATGGAGTTGTCAACTCAGTCTTCTGACCTCAATATTACTCTGGGGAGATCTCAAGTGCCCAGTTCATGCTACACAGCCCAAGAATTTACAGGAACTGGAGGCTATTTGGCAAGAAAAGTGGGCAGCTTTACCATCTGAAAAAATAAACTCATCCACAACTATCACAAAAGACTTCAAGCCGTCATTGATGTTAGAGGGGGAAATACACGGTATTAATTAATAGGGTATGTAAACTTTTGATCAGGGTCATTTGGATGTTTTGAGTTGTCATTATGCTTTAAAAAGAGAAAAAACAAAGTAGTTTGAAAATAAATAGCTTCACTCAACCACAAACCATTAGTGGAGAAAAAGTTTTGGTGTTATCATTCATATTTTCTGAAAAAAGGCAAAGAAAGCAAAAATTCTGCCGGGGTAAGTAAACTTTTGAGCACAACTGTAAGTAGTCCTTCACCATCTTTGTCAATTTCTCCCTTCTCGTCATAATTACATCCACAGATAGCCCTTGCTGATGGGACGGTCTCCCCCCCCTGAGTTGCACCTGGTGTTTGTGCCATCCCCTATAATCCTTGTGGACGCAAAGAGTCGGTACCTCTGCCACCAGTGTTGTCTGAGGGAAATCTTTTGAACAAGTCTTACAGTAGAGCACTCTATGCATACATACACTGAAAATGTCATGTCTGCATTCGAGATTAGAGAAGCAAAATTCTCCTTGTACCATGGGTCAAGAAAGGTGCACAGCCAGTATTTCATGGTGGACAAAATGTTCTTCACGCGAGGGTCTTGGGAAAGGCATCTGGAAATGACCTGTGCCATGTGTGGCAGACTACAAAGAGTCAAACGTTCAGTTGTAGGGAAATGGACCGGGCTAGGGCAGCTTCTTGTGTGTCTGGGCTGGAACCATCTGGGCTATCACCATTGTTGCGGAGGGAAGGATTTTCTGACCTGAGGAGACCTTTGCACCTGACTGGGGGCGGGGTGTACATAAAAAAGGCTGAGCGGGTGAAAGAGCCGCTTCTGGCAGGAAGACAGAGAACACGTAAGGAGAAGGCTGTCTCCATCTCCACTTCCCCGTGACAATCAGCAGGCCTACTCTGCGGCCTACCCTCTACTTTGTGCACTGTGTAAGGTATTTTGTCTTCATTCCTAGAAATAAATTTGAAAGTAAGTGGCTTTCAAACATCTACTTTTCCTCAGTCTATTTCCCTGCCTTTAGCTGCATTGATACCAGAATGTACTAATTTCGAGTACAGATAATGGCAGTGAAAGGGTCAGCTCTTGTGA
>JARQOD010005832.1:0-45972 GCA_033576555.1 Oophaga sylvatica
TAAACCTGCAAACCGTGACATATGGTAATGTTTTGTAGTTGATTATTTGTGTTATGTCATATGTGTATGTAAATTAACTGTTTGTTTTGCATAATTGTAAGAACATTGATGAGAAACTGATACCAATGGCAGACAACTCTGATTTTCAAAGAGGCAAAATTGTTGGTGCCTAGATGGCCGGCGCTAATGTAACCAAAAGTGCCCGAATGCTCGGCGTGTCAAGAGGTACTGTCTCCAAAGTAATGACTGCGTTAGAAAGAAGGAAAAACATCCACAGTAAAGCACAGGTCCGGCCGAAAGTCAAAGCTGACTGAGAGAGACCGTCGGACTGTAAAGCGAATTGTGAGAGAGGATCGCAAGACCACGGCTCCGAAAATCACTGCTGAACTCAATGAACACTGACAAAACCCAGTTTCCACTAAAACGCTTCGTTGGGAGCTGCACAAATCTGGATTCCACGGAAGAGGTGCAATTCGAAAACCGCTGCTCTCAATGACAAATGTTTCCAAGCATTTAGAGTGGTGTAGAAACCTCCAAAATTGTTCCCTCGACCAGTGGAAACATGTGATATTTTCAGAAGAATCATCGTTTACCCTATTTCCTACCTCCTCCTGAGTGTACGTTTGTAGACAGCCGAAAGAAGCATTCCATCCAGACTGCCTTCTCCCAAAGGTTAAACATGGCGGAGGTTCTGTGATTATTTGGGGTGCTATTTCATGGAGATCCGCGGGACCAATGATATCCCTTCATGGAAGAATTAACAACCGCGATTATTTAGGTATTTAGGCCGACCAAGTGCATCCTATGGTTCAAGCAGTGTTCCCGGAGGGGAACGCCATCTTTCAGGATGATAATGCACCAATTCATACAGCTATAATCGTTAAATCATGCCACGAGGAACATTCTAATGAAGTTGAGCATCTCATCTGGCTCCCACAATCCCAGACCTCAACATTAAACAGCATTTATGTTGGATTTTAGAGATTGAAGTTAGACGTCGATTTCCGCCGCCATCGTCGCTCAAAGAACTGGAGGGTGTTTTAACTGAAGAATGGGCTAAAATTCCTTTGGAAACAATTCACACCTTGCATGAATCCATACCTCAGAGAATTGAGGCTGTAATCGCCGACAAAGGTGGACCTGCAACATATTAAACTAAGTTTTGTTGATGTTTCCAGGTGTTAACATTATTTTGTCCTACCCCTGTAGATGGAGGGGTTTTCGACAATGTAAGCCAAAATCTGTTCCTGATGCCCAGGCTTTAAAAGCTGTTTACCTACTCCCAGTAAATGGAGCCTTCCAGCCCTTCTTCAGCCCGAAGACTCTTTATGATAGCACACTATTTTCAGGGCAAGCGAGCTCCTGTATAGTCCAAAAATTTTTATAAATGTCCGTATATATTTCAGGAGGCAGACACTGACGCTCTCAGGCTCAGTCTGGATTACCCAATAATCTAACAAGATAAAAAAGGGTTACTCTATCACCATATAGAAGGCATATATAGTATAGTGAGAATATAATAAATCTCCATATATATTTCAGGAGGCAGACTCGTACGCTCACAGGCTCAGTCTGGATTAACACTAGAATATAATAAGAAAAAGGGGTACTGAATCAACAGATAGCAGGTATATATAGTATAGTGAAAATATTCTTAATCTCCATATATATTTCATGAGTCGGACAAAGATGCTCACAAGCTCAGTATGGATTACACAAGAATATAAAAAGCAGATCCGCAAGAAATAATCACACATGTGGCCCAATGTTCCCGGTGTCAATGATGCACTTAGAGTTGTGGGTGGAGATGGACTTTATGGCTAAAAGGGTACTGTATCAGAAGCGTCCAGCTGTATACAATCTAGGAGTAATTGTAAATCTCCCTATTTATGTATTGAGTAACAGACAGAGGCTCACTGGCTCTGTAAGGATTAGACCAGAATATAAAAAGTAGGAAAAGAGTAATGTATTAGAAGCGTACAGCTGTATACAGAGTTGGGGAAATTGTTAATCTACGTATATATTTCAGGAGTAACCCAAACGGTTAGAGGCCCAGTCTGGATAACACCAGAATATGAAAATCGGAAAAGTGTACTCTATCAGTAGCATACAGCTATATACAGTATTGTGGGAATTCTAAATCTCGGGATATATTTCAGGAGGCAGACAGTGACGCTCACAAGCTCAGTATGGATTACACTAGAATATAAAATGCAGATCTGCAACAAATAATCACACATGTGGGCCAATGCTCCCGATGTCAATGATGCACTTAGAGTGGTGGGTGGAGGAGGACTTTATGGCAAAAAGGGTACTGTATCACAAGCGGCCAGCTGTATACAGTCTAGGGGTAATTGTAAATCTCCGTATATATTTCAGGAGTAACAGACAGACTCTCACAGGCTCAGTATGGATCACACCAGAATATTAGAAGAAAAAGGGGTGCTGTATCACCAGATACAAGGTAGTATAGTGAAAATATTCTAAATGTCTGTATATAATTCAGTAGGCAGACAATTGCGCTCACAGGCTCAGTATGGATTACCCAAGAATATAATAAGAAGAAAAAGGGTTACTGAATCACCAGATAGCAGGTATATATAGTATATTGAAATCTTCTTTATCTCCATATAAGCAGTTTACCTACTCCCAGTAAAGTGAGCCTTCCAGGCCTTCTTGAGCCAGAAGACTCTTTATGATAGCACACTAATTTCAGGGTAAGTGAGCTCCTGTTTAGTGAATATATTCTAAATCTCCGTATATATTTCAGGAGGCAGACACTGACGCTCACAGGCTCAGTATGGATTACACAAGAATCTAATAAGAAAAAGAGCTACTGTATCACCAGATACAAGGTATATATAGTATAGTGAAAATATTCTAAATATCCGTATATATTTCATGAGGCAGACTCTGACGGTCTCAGGCTCAGTATGTTTTACAGAATAATATAAACAGATGAAAAAGGGTACTGTTTCACCAGGTACAAGGTATATATAGTATAGTGAAAATATTCTACATCTACGTATATATTTCAGGAGGTAGACTCTCACGCTCACAGGCTCAGTGTGGATTACACACGAATATAAGAAGAAGAAAAAGGGTTACTGTATCACAAGGTATATTGTTGTGAGTATTTTGGAGATGAATTCTGAGCAGAAGCTCCCTCTGGTGGTTACAAACAGTACTGAACCATTCAATGAGGATTGGCAATCAGGATTCTGACTGGACTGGCTTGATATAAGGGAGGATTCCTCCCATCATGGTTGCCGGTGAGCAATTGTTCTTGTCTCAACTGTGGTTCCTGGTTCACTTGGAAGCTTGCTGAGTCTTGCCTCTTCTTCTGCTTTCAGATAAGATATTTTCTGTTTTTGTTTTTGTGCTTACCATTTGCATATTTCTCTGCATTTCTGTGAGGTTAGCCAGGTTCCCCCCCCGGGGGCTTGGGCTCCTCTCAGTTCCTCTGGAGCCATAGTTATTTGTTCATTTACCTTTTCCATTTTTTTCAGTGGCTGCGGCTTAGTTTTGTTACACCAGAGAACTGATTTAGGTGGTAGAGGTCATGTGATCTCAGGTGTTTTTGCAATTAGTAGCGTTGGCATTTTTTAGGGGTTTTTTTTGGATTGCAGTGAGTCTCCTTTCTATCCTTTTCTGTCTAGGCAGATTGGGCCCCAGCGTTTGCTCATACTATTTTCTGTCTGTGTCTGTATTTCCTCTTGTCTAACCGCCATTACATGTTTGGGGGCTTCCTATGTTCTTTGGGGATCTGCTCCGGGCAGATAGCTTTCCTCTTTCTATCTTTAGGTGTAGTTAATCTCTCAGGCTGTGACGAGGCTTCTAGGACCAAAGTAGGTACGCTCCACGGCTGCCTTTAGTTGTGGTGGTAAGTCAGGGTACTGCAATCCAATAGATTCCAACCTCTCTGGTGTATTGCCGTTTTTGCCTGCTCTCCTCAGCTACCGAAACATAACAGTATATATAGTATATTCAAAATATTCTAAATCTCCGTATATATTTCAGGAGACAGCCAATGACGCTCTCAGTGGCAAAGTATGTATTACACAATAATATAAAAAGGCTACTGTTTCACCAGATACAAGGTATATATAGTATAGTGAAAATATTATAAATCTCCGTATATAATTCAGGAGGAACACACACAGTCAGAGGCCCAGTCTGGCTAACAACAAAATATGAAAATCAGAAAAGTGTACTCTATCAGTAGCATACAGCTGTATACAGTGTTGGGGGAATTGTAAATCTCCGTATATATTTCCAGAGTAACACCCACAGGCAGAGGCCCAGTCGGGCTAACACCCGAATATGAAAATCAGAAAAGTTTACTCTATCAGTAGAGTCCAGCTGTATACAGTTGTTTGGGTAATTGTAAATGTCCATATATATTTCAGGAGGAACACCCACATTCAGAGGCCCAGTCTGGCTAACGCCCGAATATGAAAATCAGAAAAGTTGACTCGATCAGTAGAGTACAGCTGTATACAGTGTTGGGGGGAATTGTAAATCTCCATATATATTTCAGGAGGAAAAAACACAGTCAGAGGCCCAGTCTGGCTAACCCCAAATATGAAAATCAGAAAAGTTTACTCTATCAGTAGAGTCCAGCTGTATACAGTGTTGAGGGGAATTGTAAATGTCCATGTATATTTCAGGAGGAACACCCACAGTCAGAGGCCCAGTCAGGCTAACACCCGAAAATGAAAATCAAAAAAGTTTACTCTATCAGTAGAGTCCAGCTGTATACAGTGTTGGGAGTATTTGTAAATGTCCGCATATATTTCAGGAGGAACACCCACTGTCAGAGGCCCAGTCTGGCTAACACCCGAATATGAAATTCAGAAAAGTTGACTCTATCAGTAGAGTACAGCTGTATACAGTGTTGGTGGGAATTGTAAATCTCCGTATATATTTCAAGAGGAACACTCACAGTCAGAGGCCCAGTCTGGCTAACCCCAAAATATGAAAATCAGAAAAGTGTACTGTATCAGTAGCGTCCAGCTGTATACAGTGTTGGGGAATTATAAATCTCCGTGCATATTTCCGGAGTAACATCCACAGTTAGAGGCCAAGTCTGGCTAACACCCAAATATGAAAATCAGAAAAGTTTACTCTATCAGTAGAGTCCAGCTGTATACAGTGTTGGGGGGAATTGTAAATGTCCGTATATATTTCAGGAGGAACACCCACAGTCAGAGGCCCAGTCTGGCTAACACCCGAATATGAAAATCAGAAAAGTTTACTCTATCAGTAGAGTCCAGCTGTATACAGTGTTGAGGGGAATTGTAAATGTCCATGTATATTTCAGGAGGAACACACACAGTCAGAGGCCCAGTCAGGCTAACACCCAAATATGAAAATCAGAAAAGTTTACTCTATCAGTAGAGTACAGATGTATACAGTGTTGGGGGGAATTGTAAATCTCCGTATATATTTCAGGAGGCAGACTCTGACGCTCACAGGCTCAGTCTGGATTACACAAGAATATAATAAGAAGTAGAAGGGGTACTGTATCAGCAGATAGCAGGTATATATAGTATAATCAAAATATTTAAAATCTCAGTATGTTTTTCAGGAGGCAGACACTGACGCTCACAATCTCAGTATGGATTACACAAGAATATAAAAAGCAGATCCGAAAGAAATAATCACACATGTGGGACAATGTTCCCGGTGTCAATGATGCACTTAGAGTGTTGGGTGGAGGAGGACTTTATGCCAAAACGGGTACTGTATCACAAGCGTCCACCTGTATACAGTCTAGGGGTCATTGTAAATCTCTGTATATATTTCTGGAGTAACAGACAGACTATCAGAAGCTCAGTATGTATCACACCAGAATATAATAAGAAGAAAATGGGGTACTGTATCACCAGATACCAGGTATATATAGTATATTGAAAATATTCTTACTCTCCAGTAGGCAGCCACTGACGCACTCAGGCTCAGTATGTATTACACAAGAATATTAAAAGTTGGGGTGTGAAGGAGGGGGTACAGCCCAGATAGGGATGTGGCAAATATGTGATATGTTGAGGTGTATAATGGACATAAAGCAGCTGCAAATGGATTAATTGGAGAAGACGGATGAAGAGTATGACAAAAAAGGGTACTGTATCACCAGATACAAGGTATTATTGTGAAAATATTCTCAATGTCCCTATATATTTCATGAGGCAGACACTGACACTCACAGGCTTAGTCTGGATTACACAAGAATTGAATAATAAAAAGGAGTACTGTATCACCAGATACCAGGTATATATAGTATAGTCAAAACATTCTAAATCTCCAGATATATTTCAGGAGGCAGCCACTGACGCTGTCAGGCTCAGTATGTATTACAGAATAATATATTAAGCTGAAAAAGGGTACTGTTTCATCAGATACAAGGTATATATTATAGTGAAAATATTATAAAGCTCCGTATATATTTCAGGAGTCAGACAATGATGCTCACAGGCTCAGTATGGATTACACCAGAATATTAAAAATTGACAAGTGTACTGTATCAGAAGCGTACAGCTGTATACAGCGTTGTTGTCATGTTAAATATCCGTATATATTTCCAGAGTCAGACAAAGACTCTCTCAGGTTCAGTATGGATTACAGCAGAATTTAAAAAGTAGAAAAAGGGAAAGGTAACAGAAGCGTACAGCTCTATATAGCGTTGGGGTAATTTTAAATATCCGTATATATTTCCAGAGTCAGACAAAGACTCTCACAGGCTCAGTATGGATTACACCATAATATTAAAAGTTGACAAACTGTACTGTATCAGAAGTGCACAGCTGTATACAGTATTGGGGTAATTTTAAATGTTCGTATATATTTCAGTCTCAGTAAGCCAGTTCAGACTCTCCGCTACAGGAAACTAGATGGATACAAATACACACTGAAAGTACAGTGATTGCATAAATGTGGGAATTCCTAATCACGATAAAACCTCCCGGTAGAATTCGCAGACGCGATGCTGACCCTCAATTATTTTGTCTGTGGAGACAGCGAAAACGGTTCTTTGTGAAGAAAAGGTTGCTGTATCGCAGCAGTGTGGATCCCATCACCGTTAGTCGTCTCCATCAAATTGTGATCCCAAGGAGAGATGTAAACATGGTCCTCACTGCCTATCATGATCAGTCTGGTCACTTTGGAGTGCAAAAGACAGAAGCCACAGGCCGTTGGCAATTGTATTGGATTGGAATGAGAGGAGACATAGAAAAATGGTGCCAGGAATGTCACATGTCTGTGACTAGGAAAACTGTGAAAGCTGATCAGAAAGCACCACTGTATCCCATAGTGAGTCGACGTCCATTAGAAATGGTAGCCATTGATCATCTGAAGGTACAGCCCAGCAGGACATGCCATAGCTACATCTAAACCAGCATCGATCAGTTAACCAAATTTGTAGTGGCTGTCCCGTGAAGGATTTAACTGCCCAGACTCCACAGAGGTGGAGCAGGGAGAGGTAAGTATTGCAAGTGCTGGGGCCATGAGCAAGCAGGAGGGGCACACTCATGGGAGACGGCACTGGCACAGGGCCCCTCATAGTACGCCAGTGTGTCTGACGGCGAGTGGGCCCATCCCACCATCAGAGACACTTTTTTGTACTATGAGAGGCCCTGTGCCAGTGCCGTCGCCCCAGAGTTGAACCCCCGATCTGCTCAGGGCACTGGCACTTGCCCGGGTGCGACAGGAGGTGACCCCGGCCCTGGGGGGCAGCCCAGATGGAGAGGTGGCAAAAATAGCATAGGTTGAGGTGTAGGCTGGACATTCAGCATCTGCAAATGGAGGAATTGGAGAAGTCAGAGGAAGAGGAGGACAAATCGAGCCATTTTGCTGGCAACCTATGTGTCATCAGGGGAAGGTGGGACAAAATACGTTGAAACCCATGCATGGTTCATTTTAATAAAGGTTAGATCATCAACATTTTATGTCGACAGACTGGTCCTTCTTTCTGTCAGAATTGATCTAGCAGCACTGAAGACTCTTTCTGATAGCACACTACCAGCAGGGCAAGTGAGCTCCTGTAAAGCATATTGTGCCAATTCAGGCCAGGTGTCCAGCTTACAGGCCCAGTAGTCAAAGGGGAATGACCGGTGAGGGAGAACATCGATAGGGGAGGAGAAGTACTTTGTAACCATAGTTGACAACTGCTGTCTCCTGTCTGTTGCTATAGATTGCTGATTACCAGGCGTGTGAGTTGTCTGGGTGAAATCAGTCCACAACATGGTCATGAAACCCCTTTCTCCAACGCCACTTCGGCTGTGTGCACCACGAACACCTCTTCCATTTGACCCAGGACGGCTCGTGGTAGAACCTGCACCGCTGCTGTTTGATGGGAATGCCTCTAACAAATGGTTTACCAGAGTTGCTTGTTTGTTGGCCAATATTAGCTCGAAGTTCTCCTGTGGCATGATGTTCTGTAATTTGCCTTTATAGTGTGGATCGAGGATGCTGGCTAACTAGTAGTCGCCATCCTTCATCATTTTGGCAATGCGGGGGTCACATTTTAGGTTCCGCAAGGCATAATCACACGTGTGGGCCAATATTCCAGGTGTCAGTGATGCACTGCCAGCGGTGGGTGGAGGAGCACTTTCTGCCAAATCCTCATCACTCCAGTCACGCACAAATCCTGGAACTGAACTTGGCAAGCCAACATTTTCTATTGCCTCCTGAGAAGCATCCTCCTCCCCAAAAGAATCATCCCCCCTCCTCCTCTTCCTCTTCTTCCTCCACCTCATTCAGGACAGTTCCCTGAGCAGACAATGCTGAATGTCATCAAGGCTTCCCTCTTCCTCCTCTGCTGCAGACGCCTGATCCTTAATGTGCGTCAAAGTTTGCATGAGCAGACGCATAAGTGGGATGCTCATGCTTATGATGGCGTCGTCTGTGCTTACCAGCCGTGTGCATTCCTCAAAACACTGAAGGACTTTACAGATGTCTTTCAGCTTTGAACACTGCACTCCCAACAACTCCATGTCTGCTCTCAAACTACCTGCCCGTGTATCCTCCCATAAATGCATTACAGCCTGCCTCTGTTCGCACAGCCTCCCAACCATGTGCATGGTGGAGTTCCACCTTGTTGCAACGTCTATGATTAGGCGGTGCTTGGGGAGGTTGAGCGATCGCTGCAGCTTCTGCATGCGACTGAAGTCTACGGGCGAGCGACGGATGTGTGAGCACAGTCTTCGCACTTTATGGAGCAGGGCTGTTAACTCAGGATAAGAAGCACTGCACCACCAGGTTCAAAGTGTAAGCCAGGCAAGGTATGTGTCTGAGTTTTATCAGGGGTATGGCCGCCACAAAATTACGGCCGTTATCACTGACTACCTTGCCTGGCTCAAGATGTAGACTGCCCAGCCATGTCTCAGATTCTTGCTGCAAGTATTGGGCCAGTACCTCCACGGTGTGTCTGTTGTCGCCCAAAGACATCATTTGTTAAACAGCCTGCTGACACTTACCACTAGCTGTTCGATAGTGGGACACCTCGTGTGCAACACTGGCAGTTGCAGATGGAGTGCTCGTGCGACTGCGCTCTGTTGACAAGCTTTCGCTTCTGGAGGAGGAGGAGGAGGGTCAAATGCCTACAGCCAACTGTTGCCTATACCGTGAGCTTGGCAGCACTGTCCCACCGCCGCTGTCCCCTGTGGAGCTTGCATACACCACATTAACCCAGTGCGCAGTGATGGACACATAACGGCCCTGGCTATGCCTACTGACCCATGCATCTGTTGTGAGGTGCACCTTTCCACTCACTGATTGTTTGAGTGCATGGACAATGCGGTCTTTCACATGTAGGTGGAGGTCAGGGATGGCTTTTCTAGAAAAGAAGTGGCGACTGGGTAGGTCATAGCATGGGACAGCGTAGGTTTTGAGTACTCGGAACATCTCGGGCATCATCTGTAATGAGATCAGTTTTGCAATGCAGGCGTTCAAACCCAGTGTACGTGGATGAGAGGCTGAGTACTTTATTTTCCTACTCAGAGTGTCTGATAGGGTGAGCTGGACTTGAGAGCTGCATCTGGTGGAACTATCGGTGGACATGACGGACTGAGAGGGGGTTGGTGATGGTGATGGTGTTGGTAGTGATGGCCTAGATGCAGTATTTCATTGCAAAAACATTGTGATTCCCTGACTGCTTTGGCCTTGTGACGACACCTCAATATTTCTTGCTGGTGGTGTGCCAACCGGTGGGCTTACAGTGGGGGAAGCGAAGGAGCATTGCTAACTTCAGTCGGAGCCGGTGAACATATGCTACCTGAGTTTTTGTAGTCCGTCCACACTTGCATGTGCATATTCAGTAAATGTCTAAGCATGCAACTGGTATTCAAATTTTTGAGATTTTTCCCTCAGCTAAAGGTTCTCAGGCACTTTTTACAGATAACCTTTGCCTCATCACTAAGAGTTTGGTCAAAAAAGTGCCACACTGGACTCTTCCTACTATGGTATAAATTTTCAGGCCTTGCAAGCTGTGCTAATTTGACCGTCTGACCAACCTGTCCTGCACTTCTTCTTTTTTTTTTTCTTAACACCTTTTTGGAGTGATACGGGTCTTCCAGATAACCCCAGCTGCGATGTCGATACCTGCAGCGGATCCTTCTTCTCTTCTGAGCTAGTGCCAGTGGCACCCTCTTCCACCACTAGATGGCAATCCGGATCAACAAGTGGGTCATCCATCACCTCCTCTTCAATTTCGTCTGCACCTTCCTCTGTGTCACCGTGTAAGGTGGTAGAGTATGTGGGAAGGGGCACCTGAGTTTCATCAGGGTCACATTCTGGCTCAGTAGACTGCGAGGGCAATGTAGTGCTGTGGTTGAATGTGCCAGCACAATCATCTAGCAGTGGCTGTGTATCAGTGTACTCCATGACAAATTCATCTTGGACTGGGGAATTCAGGATTTGACTTGCTAACCCAGGCATGGTATGTGAAAAGAGCTCCATGGAGTAATCTGAAGTGTGGGCTGCAGCATCCTTCACTTTTGGTGGGGGTGAAGGACAAAAGGAAGGGGTTGGTCCTGACCAGAAGTCTGCACTGACGACTCAGTGCTTGCAGCTTTTGAAACTTCAGAATAGGAGATAGAGCTGGAGGCTGTTTTGGCAATGTAAGCCAAAACCTGTTCCTGATGCTCCCGCTTTAAAAGCTGTTTACCTACTCCAAGAAAAGGGAGCCTTCCAGGCCTTCTGGAGCCAGACGATGAGGCAGGCTCAACACCTCCTGCCTTAGGTGCTATTGTGCTTTTGGCACTACCAGCAGATGCACCACCAACACCATCAGTAACAGGTGGCCCCCCACGACCACGTCCGCGACCTCTTCCACCATACTTCCTCATGTTTTTGTAAATGTACCCAAAATAACAGCAGATATATGGTACAGTATCAGAAGCGTACAGCTGTATACGGTGAAGGTGAAAAATTTTAATCTCTGGATATACAGTATTTGCGGAGTAACAGACACAGACTCTCACAGGCTCAGTATGGATTACACTAGAATAAAAAAAAACAAAAAAGTGTACAGTATCAGAAGCGTACAGCTGTATACAGTGTTGGGGGAATTTTAAATCTCTGTATATATTTCAGTAGTAAGACACACGGTCACAGGCCCAGTCTGGCTAACACCAGAATATCAAAATCAGGAAAAGTGTACTGTCTCAGTAGCGTACTGCTGTATACAGTGCTGGGGGAATTTTAAATCTCTGTATATATTTCAGCAAAAAGACACACGGTCACATGCCCAGTCTGGCTAACACCAGAATATCAAAATCAGGAAAAGTTTACTGTATCAGTAGCGTACAGCTGTATACAGTGTTGGGGGAATTGTAAATCTCCGTATATATTTCTGGAGTCACAGACACGGCCACATGCCCAGTTCGGATAACAGCATAATATGAAAGGCAGAAAAAGTGTACTCTATCTGTATCGTACAGCTGTATACAGTATTGTGGGAATTGTAAATCTCCGTATATATTTCTGGAGTCACAGACACAGCCACAGGCCCAGTTTGGATAACAGCAGAATATGAAAGGCAGAAAAATTGTACTCTATCTGTAGCGTACAGCTGTATACAGTTTTGGGGAAATTGTAAATCTACGTATATATTTCCATACACAGACAGGGCCTTAGGCCCAGTTTGGATAACAGCAGAATATGAAAGGCAGGAAAAGTGTACTCTATCTGTAGCGTACAGCTGTATACATTGTTGGGAGAATTGTAAATCTCTGTATATATTTCCGGAGTCACAGACAGGGCCTTAGGCCCAGTTTGGATAACAGCAGAATATGAAAGGCAGGAAAAGTGTACTCTATTGTAGCGTACAGCTGTATACAGAGTTGAGGGAATGTAAGTCTCCGTATATATTTCCGGAGTCACAGACAGGGCCTCAGGCCAGTTTGGATAACAGCAGAATATGAAAGGCAGAAAAAGTGTACTCTATCTGTAGCATACAGCTGTATACAGTATTGGGGGAATTGTAAATCTCCGTATATATTTCTGGAGTCACAGACACGGCCACATGCCCAGTTCGAATAACAGCAGAATATGAAAGGCAGAAAAATTGTACTCTATCTGTAGCATACAGCTGTATACAGTGTTGGGGAAATTGTAAATCTACGTATATATTTCCATACACAGACAGGGCCACAGGCCCAGTCTGGATAATAGCAGAATATGTAAAGCAGAAAAAGTGTACTCTATCTGTAGTGTACAGCTGTATACAGTGTTGGGAGAATTGTAAATCTCTGTATATATTTCCGGAGTCACAGACAGGGCCTTAGGCCCAGTTTGGATAACAGCAGAATATGAAAGGCAGGAAAAGTGTACTCTATTTGTAGCGTACAGCTGTATACAGTGTTGGGAGAATTGTAAATCTCCGTATATATTTCCGGAGTCACAGACAGGGCCTTAGGCCCAGTTTGGATAACAGCAAATATGAAAGGCAGGAAAAGTGTACTCTATCTGTAGCGTACAGCTGTATACAGTGTTGGGGGAATTGTAAATCTCGTATATATTTCCAGAGTCAAAGACAGGGCCACAGGCCCAGTTTGGATAACAGCAGAATATGAAAGTCAGAAAAAGTGTACTCTATCTGTAGCATACAGCTGTATACAGTATTGGGGGAATTGTAAATCTCCGTATATATTTCCGGAGTCACACACAGATAGTCAGCCTGTATTTGTCCCTGATACCAGCCGGTACACGGTACTGTAAGGAGCGTACAGCTCTATACGGTGTGGGAAAAAATGAACACTCAGTAACTGAAAGAAATTTCCCCCTTGTCACTGGCAGGCAGCCTGCCTATTAATCAGCTCTGCTGCTCCACACAAGCAATTTCTACTCTGTCACTGGCAGGCAGCCTAATAACCAGCGTTGCTGCACACACCAAAATCCTGCCCTGTCACTGCACAGTTACTGTACAGCTAATCGCTATCAGCACATGGAAATTTTTTTTTTTAGGCCCTGCCTAACGCTCTTCTTGCTGACAAGCAGCGGCAGCAACCTGTCCCTACACTGAGATCGGCAGAAGTAAAATGGCGGACGGCGCTGAGGGATTTTAAATGCACTGTGAAGCCACACAAAGCCAGCCAATCACTGCAATGCCCTTATCTAAGATGATGCCTGCCGCTGCCCATGTCATCGAGTTGCCCACAGCCTGCGTCCTTGCTCATTGGCCGAGAAAAGGCCCTTAAAGTAATAGGGGAAAACCGACTTTGGCAAAATGGTCGCTGAACATGTGACCGACCTCGCCCCATGGTCGAGTTTCGCTTCATAAACCCAACTTTTGGCGAAAGTCGGCGATTTTTTAAAATGAACGACCTGTTTCGCTCAACTCTACCAATAAGATAATGGAGAGGGTCTCCGAGACTAGGAATTCCCATACACAAAGTTCCTGGGCCTGGCAAACATTTTCCACTGTGGGGTACACGTCCACCTTTTCCATAACAACTATTTTACACCCAGCAAAAATACCCACCCTTGTTAGGAATTCGACACTGGCTGGAGCAGCATGGAACACATTAACCCTGGTGATCTACTGGCAGCGACTGATGAGACGTGGAGGAAGGCCTGATTCAAAACTAGGCCCAATTTAACAGAGCGGTCTCCTACACTTGGAATGCCCATACACATTTAGTGTATGGGCTGGAAAACATTTCCCCCTTGGGGATTAAAATTGTCTAAAATATTTTATGGGCATCATAGACACCCTTGCCATACATCTGACTGCCTGTAGCAGCACAGAACACGTTAACTCTGTTCATCTAGTGGCGGACAATGAGGAGACATTGATGATAAATGATACTGAAGTAAACCAAATAAATCAAAAATGTGAATCCACCTATGAAAGAAAATAACAAAAGGGAGGGCCAAACACAGGTTCATAGGTATGAAGCCAGAATGTGTCCAACGAGATATGTTTGTCCCTAGTAACAGCTCAGAGACAGGGATATAAATAAAAAATATAATATAATAGGATTTTACTATTTTTATATTGGAGAGGTATACACTAGGTCATAAAAGGATGTTCCACAGATAGGAAAAATGGAAAATATAAGAATTAATGCAAAGAATATACATACATGTCACCTTGAGGAGATTTCACCCTGGGGGAGTAACATTTGTTTTGGTTTCAAATTCCTAACGGGCATCATAAAAATAACCTTGCAAAAAAACTGATTGACTTTGACATCACGGAATACGTTCACCCTGGTGTTGTACTGGTTGTGGATGATGAGGATGAGGATAAGGAGGAGTATAACACCAAACAGACCACATCAGGAAGCGATATCCATGTGTGGTTGTGAAGAGGTGCATGAGAATACACCTCCACAAAAAAGACAATGTATTTGAGGTTATGTTTCTCTGTTTTCATTTGGTGGTGTACAGAAGTCTTGCCCAATCCAGGCCTTGTTCACTTTTATAAGAGTCAGCCCGTCAGCTTTTTCAGTTGACAGGTGGATGCGCGTATCTGTTATAATTCCACCAGCGGCACTAAAAACCAGCTCTGACAGAACGCTAGAAGCAGGGCAGGCCAGGACCTACAAGGCATAGAGAGCCATTTCATGCCACGTGTACAGCTTGGATACCCAATACTTAAAAGGCACAGAGGAATCCCAGAGGACATTTGTATAATCTGCAAGGTATTCCTTCACCATCTTCCCAAAGTCTCCTAGACTTGTAAGGCCCATACACTAAGTGCATGGGCCGACAAACATTTCCCCCAGGGGAGTAAAATATTTCAAAATATTTTATGAGCATTATAGACACCCTTGCCAAAAAATTGGAATGCCTGTAGCAGCACAGAACACATTAACCCTGGTCATCTAGTGGTGGAGAATAAGGAGACATTATGAAAAATCATACTGAAATCAAACAAATGAATAAAAAATGGGAATCCACCTAAGCAAGAAAATAACAAAAGGGAGGGGCGAACACAGGTTCATAGATATGAAGCCAGAATGTGTCCAAAGAGATATGTTTGTCGCTAGCAACAGCTCAGACAAGACAATTATCATAGACTGACAGCCAGCTTAAGGCTATGTGCACACGTTGAGGATTTTTCGTGTTTTTTTAGCGTTTTTGTGGGGCAAAAAAGCTGAAAAAATGCATGCATTAAGCATCCTATTAGTAGAATGCATTCCACAATTTTTGTGCATTTTTTTCCGCAAAAAAAACGCGGTTCATGTGCGGATGGTACTCAGGTTCTGGAGGAGACTCTCCTCCAGGCCCTGGGTACCATATCCCTGCTAAAACAATAATTAAAATAAAAAATCGTGATATTCTCACCTTCCGGCGGCCCCCGCAGCTTTCTCGCTCCTCAGCGATGCTCCCGGCCAATCCCATTCCCAGGGATGCACTGCGAGAATCACCCCAGATGATGTAGCGGTCTCGCTTGATGCTACATCATCTGGGGTCAATGTCGCTAAGCATCCTTGCGAAAGGGATTGGCCGGAAGTGTCACTGAGAGGCGGGAAGGCTGCGGGGGCCGCCAGAAGGTGAGAATATCACGATTTTTTTTTTCACATTAGATCTTTTTACTATTGATGCGGCATAGGCAGCATCTATAGTAAAAAGTTGGTCACACTTGTCAAACACTGTTTGACTAGTGTGACCAACCTGTCAATCAGTTTTCCAAGCGATGCTACAGATCTCTTGGAAAACGCTAGCATTCTGCAAGCTAATTACGCTTGCAAAACGCTAGTTTCTGGTGGGAATATGCATACCTATAAAATGCGTATTTCCCACGGCAGGGAGGTGCGGGATTGCCGCGGAAATTTCCGCGTCAATTCTCCTACGTGTGCACATAGCCTAATAGCCAGAAGAACACCCAGAACGGGAAACATCTGCAAGAAACTCTAAACGCCCCTGCCTTAAATTGTCATCTGGACTGTAACTCACAATACTGACAGCTCAGCATGACCCTGATTCCATAGGGTGGCTGAGCTGTCACTCACTGCATCCAGGATACAGTGAGTGGTGAAATTGTGACAATCACATGATTAAAAACAGACCAACTGAATCCTTCTAAACTCTATGTAGAAGCAGGATGTCTCTTTTCCCTGCATGAGTCAGCATTGGAACTATAATTCTACAACACTGCAAAGTCCATAACAGCTAAGCTGCACCTCCTGTTCAACACTTATCTCAGCAGCTCTGCTCCTAGTCCATGCCTTGGACTTTGCAGTGTAATTCTAATAATTACTCGTGCCTTGAAAAGAGACTTACTATTTCTAAATCATGTGATATCATAGACCTCATGCAATATAGAAGAATTTACTGGGTGGAAAGGTAAAATGAGCAATTGTAAGTACACAGTGCTATATAATATGATGACTGCAGTATATTAAGAGTTCTGGGAGTGCTTCTTTAACTATCTTACAGTTCACAGCAGTTGCTGCTGCTAATGTGCTCATTAGAGATGAGCAACTTTGCCTTTTTAGGGTCGAGTTGGGTTTCATGAAACTCGACTTTCTCAGAAGTCGAGTCGAACGAAATCGGCCGACTATCGGGAAAAGTCGGAGGTCCGACTGAAACACGAAACCCAATACAAGTCAATGGGGAAGCAAAGTCGGCAGGGAGTGGAGGAGAGTAAACACACCTACAGTGGTCATTTCAATGCCAACGACATCAATTCTTATTACTTAAGCTTGTCAACCTTAATTTAATTTATAATAATAGTTACGCATTGAAAACGGGGGGCTATTTGGCTAAAGTTGTGGAGGGCAGTGCTGGCTCCAGGTTTTCGTGTGCCCCGGGCGAAAGAGTGTCAGTGGGCCCCTTTAACATACACCACAATTCATGATGCTCCGATACGGCACAGAAATATAGGTATAGTACAATGCCAAATACTTCACTTCTTACATTACATGACTGATATCTATTTTAAATTCTACAATAGCTCAAAAACCCGACAGTATATTCCTCCATAGAGTATTATGGCCACCACATAGTGCACCATACAGAATAATGAGCCCCATATATTGCTCCATACAGAATATTTGGTCTCATATAATGTTCCATACAGTATATGATGAGCTCCACATAATGTTACAGTATATGATGGTCCCCATATAATGTGCCATACAGTATAGGACGGTCCCCATAGAGTAGAATGAGCCCCACATATTGCTCCATACAGTATAATGAGTCGCATATAAAGCTCCATACAGTATATGATGGGCCCCATATATTGCTCCATACAGAATGGGCTCCATATAATGCTCCATACAGAATAGGCCCCATATGTGCTCCATATGATGCTCCATATATAAAGGGCCATATACCTTTTGCAGAATATCAGCCTGTCCATGATGTTTTTTCTGGAGAGAAGTGGCTTCTTTGCTGCCCTCCTTGAGACCAGGCCTTGCTCCAAGAGTCTACGCCTCACAGTGCGTGCAGATGCACTCACACCTGCCTGCTGCCATTCCTGAGCAAGCTCTGCACTGCTGGTAGCCCGATCCCGCAGCTGAAACACTTTTAAGAGACGGTCCTGGCGCTTGCTGGTCTTTCTTGGGCGCCCTGGAAACTTTTTGGCAACAATGGAACCTCTCTCCTTGAAGTTCTTGATGATGCGATAGATTGTTGACTGAGGTGCAATCTTTCTAGCTGCGATACTCTTACCTGTTAGGCCATTTTTGTGCATTGCAATGATGACTGCACGTGTTTCTTTAGAGATAACCATGGTTAACAGAAGAGAAACAATGATGCCAAGCACCAGCCTCCTTTTAAAGTGTCCAGTAGTGTCATTCTTACTTAATCATGCCAGATTGATCTCCAGTCATGTCCTCATCAACACCCACACCTGGGTTAATGGAGCAATCACTGAAAAGAGGTTAACTGGTCCTTTTAAGGCAGGGCTGCAATGATGTTGAAATGTGTTTTGGGGGATAAAGTTCATTTTCTAGCCAAATATTGACTTTGCAAGTAATTGCTGTTAAGCTGATCACTCTTTATAACTTTCTGGAGTTTATGCAAATTGCCATTAGAAAAAGTGAAGCAGTAGACTTTGTAAAAATTAATATTTGTGTCATTCTCAAAACTTTTGGCCATGGCTGTACTCATCTCCCAGCACTCAAGTTAAAATGAATGGCGCACTTTCAAACACATTTTTAATTAGGAACGGCACGAGGCAGGCTGTTCTCATTCACCCTTGCTTTATATACTCACTATGGAACATCTAGCAACCTCAATGCGGAATAATCCCTCTATTAGAGGCATAAAAGCCCAATCAGAAGAGCACAAAGTGGCACTTTTTGCAGATGATGTCCTATTGTATGTCTCTTCCCCAACTATAAGTCTCCCAAATATTATCTGAGAATTATATAGATTTGGTCGTCTGAGCAATTTCAAAATTAATACCCACAAATCGGAGCTTCATTTCCCTTTAAGTGGTGTTCAGATTCTCTTACCTATCTAGGAATAAAAATCACCGCCAAAGTATCTAATTTTTGTGAAGCAAACTTTAAAACAGCTTTACATAAATCTGAGTTCAACTTAGAAAAATGGCATAAACTACCCCTTATCTTGGTTTGGAAGAGTGAGTGCTATTAAAATGGGTCTATTACCCCGTCTCCTATATTATTTCCAAACATTCCCTTGTATTTACCTGCTTCTTTTTTCTCACATCTTAAAAAAGCGATTACGCGTTTAATTTTGTCACAAAACGAGCACGTATTTCATACTTTTTGTGAAGTAGATCGAAGCAACAAGGGGGAATAGGTCTGCCAGATTTTGCTATGTATAGTCAAGCAGCAATTGGTACATGTATTTTAGAGCTGTTTCATAATAAAAACCCCAAAAAAGTGGGTTACATTAGAAAATGATCTTAATGAACGTGACTCCTATATAGTTATTTGGTCCCCGATGGAAGAACGGGATATACCTTTACCCTTCCTCACCAAAAACATGATATCATTTTATCAAAAGAGGGAGTCGAGAGCTGTAAGTCTCTTCGTCTCCTGGCCCCCACACCTCTATATAGGACAATCCATCCTTTCCTGCAGGATTAAAAAGAGACACTTATCTACATAAAAATAGAGCTTCAGGCCCCATAGTCCATGATTATGTTACAAGGACAGGGATGAGGTCTCTCCAGGACATTTTTCGGGACAAGGAGCCGCCAACAGGTGCATGGTTCTTTTATGAACAAATAAAGAGGTTTATTATTAAATTAGCCAAACAATTCGATTCATACTGAATATTATCGTTTGAGACTCTTTGTTTATCAACAAACTCTATAGATCACACTATCTCTTTATTAAACAAAACCTTCCAAGAAGGGCAGACCCCATCGAGAGATTTCCCAGCATTTTTTTCAAAATGGGAGATTGATTTGGGTAGACCATTACCAGTTGAAGAAAGAACAAAAATTCGCTTATGCACATTCAGGTCATCGCTCTGTTCGACATCACAGGAGAGGAGCTACAAAATCTTGTCGAGGTGGTACAGATGACCATCAGATTTATGTGATTCATATGAGTTTAGCTACTGAATGGAGCCACATTCCCTACCCCACTTCTTAAAATCATTCTCCCTTCCACTTTTCTTTTTTTTTTTCCCCTTCTTTCTCCCTTGTTTCTTCTCTATCTTCTTTTCTTTTGTAAACCTAGAGTCTTAGTCTAGGTACCTTCTTCTTTAAAATTTATAAACAAAGTAATACTGTGATGATAATTGCCTACATGAGCAAACGCCTCAGGCGCTCATCCAACATTTGTTTTATATATATGACTTTCTGGGGAAACGTTATAGTTGCTATATAAATTTTTTTTTTTGCGTGTGATAGTAGTAGAGGTATGTTCTTTTCTCTTTCTGTTATTAAAGATTGATGTGTATAAATACCTAAATAAACTTGATTTACCCAAAAAAATGAAATACTTCTTCTGGCTGGGCACTGCTTTACTCTGGACTCCTCAGTGTCGCCATCTTCCAACTCTCTGCACTGTGACTGTTCAGGCAGAGGCTGCACAGACGTGACATCATCACGCTCTCTGAATTGAATGTAACTGTCAGGAAACGCGGAAGACGTCACAGTGGTGGAGCAGGGAGAGGTAAGTATTGCAAGTGCTGGGGCCCTGAGTAAGCAGGGTGGCCCACTCGTGGGCGACGGCACTGGCACAGGGCCCCTCATAGTATGCCAGGGTGTCTCGGACGGCGAGTGGGCCCCTCCACCATCAGAGACACCGGTGTACTATTAGGGGCCCTGTGTCAGTGCCGTTGCCCACGAGTGGCCCCCCCACCTGTTCAGGGCACCGGCACTTGCCTGGGTGCACCAAGTGGTGACGCCGGCCCTGGGGGGGGGGTACAGCCTAGTTAGGGAGGTGCAAAAACTGGCATATGTTGAGGTGTAGGCTGGACGTTCAGCATCTGCAAATGGAGAAATTGGAGAAGTCAGAGGAATAGGAGGACAAAGCGAGCCATTTTGCTGGCAATCAATGTGTCACCAGGGGAAGGTGGTACAAAATCCTTTGAAACCCAGGCATGGTTCATTTTAATGAAGGTGAGATTATCAACATTTTGGGTCGTCAGCCGGGTCCTTTTTTCTGTCAGGATTGATCCAGCTGCAATGAAGACTCTTTCTGATAGCACATTACCAGCAGGGCAAGCAAACTCCTGTAAGGCATATTGTGCCAATTCAGGCCAGGTGTCGAGTTTACAGGCCCAGTAGTCAAAGGGGAATGAACTGTGAGGGAGAACATCGATAGGGGAGGAGAGGTAATTTTGAACCATAGTTGACAACTGCTGTCTCCTGTCTGTTGCAATCGATTCAGTATTAACAGTCGTGTGAGCGGTACTTGAGAAATCAGTCCACAACATGGTCATGAAACCTCTGTCTCCAATGCCACTTCGGCTGTGTGCACCACGAACATCTCTTCCATTTGGCCCACTGTGGCTCGTGGTTGAACCTGCTGCTGTGTGCTGGGAATGCCTCTAACAAATGGTTTACAAGAGTTGCTTGCTTGTTCGCCAATATTAGCTCTAGGTTCTTCTGCAGCATGATGTTCTGTAATTTGCCTTTATAGCGTGGATCGAGGATGCTGGCCAACCATTAGTCGTCATCCTTGATCATTTTGGCAATGCGGGGGTCCCTTTTTAGGATCCGCATGACATAATCACACATGTGGGCCAATGTTCCAGGTGTCAATGATGCACTGCCAGTGGTGGGTGGAGGAGCACTTTCTGCAAAATTCACATCCCTCCAGTCACGCACAAACCCTGTACCTGACCTTGGCAAGCTAACATTTTTGCTTGCCCCCTGAGAAGCATACTCCTCCCCAAAATAATCATCCCCCTCAACCTCCTCCTCCTCTTCCTCTTCTTCCTCCACCTCTTCCAGGACAGTTCCCTAAGCAGACAATGACTGACTGTCATCAAGGCTTCCCTCCTACTCCTCCTCTTCCTCCTCCGCTGCAGATGCCTGATCCTTAATGTGCTTCAAAGTTTGCATGAGCAGACGCATACGTGGTATGCTCATGCTTATGATGGCGTCGTCTTCGCTTACCAGTCGTGTGCATTCCTCAAAACACTGAAGGACTTTACAGAGTTCTTTCAGCTTTGACCACTGCACACCCGACAACTGTCTGCCCTCAAACTGCCTGCCTGTGTATCCTCCCACAAATACATTACAGCCTGCCGCTGTTCGCACAGCCTCTCTACCATGTGCATGGTGGAGTTCCACCTCGTTGCAACGTCTATGATTAGGCAGTGCTTGGGGAGGTGGAGCGATCTCTGCAGCCTCTGCAAACAACTGGAGTCTACGGGCGAGCGTTGGATGTGCGAGCACAGTCTTCGCACCTTATGGAGCAGGGCTGTTAACTCCGGATAATTATTTAGCAAGCACTGCACCACCAGGTTCAAGGTGTGAGCCAGGCAAGGTATGTGTCTGAGTTTTGCAGGGCAATGGCCGCCACAAAATTACGGCTGTTATCACTGACTACCTTGCCTGGCTCAGGATGTATACTGCCCAGCCATGACTGCAAATGGTCGGCCAGTACCTCTGCGGTGTCTGTTGTCGCCCAAAAACATCATCTTTAAAACAGCCTGCTGACACTTACCACTAGCTGTTCGATAGTGGAACACCTCAAGTGCAACACTGGCAGCTGCGGATGGAGTGCTCATGCGACTGTGCTCTGTCGACGAGCTTTCGCTTCTAGAGGAGGAGAAGGATTGTCGAACGGCTACAGCCAACTGTTTCCTATACCGTGGGCTAGGCAGCACTGTCCCACCGCCTTTGTCCACTGTGAAGCTTGCATCCACCACATTAACACAGTGCGCAGTGATGGACACGTAACGGCACTAGCCATGCCTACTGGCCCATGCATCTGTTGTGAGGTGCACCTTTCCACTCACTGATTGTTTGAGTGCATGGACAATGTAGTATTTCACATGCAGGTGGAGGGCAGGGATGGCTTTTCTAGAAAAGAAGTGCCAACTGGGTAGGTCATAGCGTGGGACAGCGTCGGCTATGAGCTCTCGGAACGCTGCGCTTTCAACCAAATGGAAGGGCATCATCTCTAATGAGATCAGTTTGGCAATGTAGGCGTTCAAAGCCAGTGTACACGGATGAGAGGCTGAGTACTTTCTTCTCCTACTCAGAGTGTCTGCTAGGGTGAGCTGGACTTGAGAGCTGCATATGGGGGAACTAGCGGTGAACATGACGGACTGAGAGGGGGTTGGTGATGGTGGTGGTGGTGATGGTGATGGCCTAGATTCAGTCTTTCGTTGCAAAAACATTGTGATTCCCAGACTGCTTTGGCCTTTCGACGACACCTCAACATTTCTTGCTGGTGGTGTGCTAAACGGTGGGCTTACAGTGGGGGAAGTGATGGAGCAATACTGGCTACCTTCAATTGGAGCAGGTGCACATGTGCTACCTGAGGTTTTGTAGTCCGTCCATGCTTGCAAGTACATGGTCATTAAATGTCTAAGCATGCAACTGGTATTCAAATTTCTGAGATTTTTCCCTTGGCTAAACGTCCTTCATCACTTCTTACAGATAACCTTTGCCTCATCAATAGGATTTTGGTCAAAAAAGTGCCACACTGCACTCTTCCTACTATGGTATAAATTTTCAGGGCTTGCACGCTGTGCTAATTGGACCGTCTGGCCAAGCTGTCCTGCAACTCTTTTTGCTTTTTTAACATGTTTTTGGACAGCTACGGGCCTACCAGATAACCACTGCTGCGATGTCGTTGCCTGCTGGGGATCCTTCTCCTCTTCTGAGCTATTGCCAGCGGCACCCTCTTCCCCCAATGGATGCCAGTCCGGGTCAACAACTGGGTCATCTATCACCTCCTCTTCAATTTCATCTGCACCTTCCTCTGTGTCACCTTGAAAGGTGGTATAGTATGTGGGACGGGGCACCTAATTTTCATCAGGGTCAGATTCTGGCTCAGTAGACTGCGAGGGCAATGTAGTGCTGTGGATCAATGTACCAGAAGAATCATCTAGCAGTGGCTGTGCATCAGTGCACTCCATGTCAGATTCATCTTGGACTGGGGAATTCAGGATTTGACTTGATAACCCAGGCATGGTATGTGAAAAGAGCTCCATGGAGTAATCTGAAGTGTGGTCTGCGGCATCCTTCACTTTTGGTGGGGGTGAAGGACACAAAGAAAGGTGTTGTTCCTGACCAGGAGCCTGCACTGACAACTCAGTGCTTGCATTTTTTGAAACTTCAGAAGAGGAGGCGATAGAGCTTGAGGCTGTTTCGGCAATGTAAGCCAAAACCTGTTCCTGATGCTCCGGCTTTTAAATCGGTTTACCTACTCCCAGAAAAGGGAGACTTACAGGTCTTCGGGAGCCAGACGATGCCTTAGTTGCTGTTGTGCTTTTGGCAACACCAGCAGATGACCATCACCACCATTAGTACCAGCTGGCCCTCCCCGCCCTCGTCCACGGCCTCTTCCACCATACGTCCTCATGTTTTGGAAAATGTACCAAAAATACCAGTAGATATATGGTACTGTATCAGAAGCGTGCAGCTGTATGCAGTGTTGGGGTAATTTAAAATCTCCGTTTAGATTTCTGGAGTAACACACAGACGCTCACAGGCTCAGTAAGGATTAGACCACAGTTTAAAAAGGTCAAAAAGGGTACTGTATCTGAAGATAACAGAGGTATATAGTTTAGGGGTAAATTGTAAATCTCCGTTAAAGATTTCCGGAATAACACACAGACGCTCACAGACTCAGTATGGATTAGACCACAATATAAAAAGCTGAAAAAGGGGACTGTATCTGAAGATAACAGGTGTATAGGGGTAAATTGTAAATCTCCGTATAGATTTCCGGAGTAACACACAGATGCTCACAGGCTCAGTATGGATTAGACCACAATATAAAATGCTCAAAAAGGGTACTGTATCTGAAGATAACAGGGGTATATAGTTTAGGGGTAAATTTTAAATCTCCGCATAGATTTCAGAAGTAACAGACAGACGCTCACAGGCTCAGTATGGATTAGACCACAATATAAAAAGCTGAAAAAAGGGACTGTATCTGAAGATAACAGGTGTATAGGGGTAAATTGTAAATCTCCGTATAGATTTCCGGAGTAACACACAGACTCTCACAGGCTCAGTATGGATTAGACCAGAATATAAAAAGCAGATCTGCAAGAAATAATCACACATGTGGGCCTATGTTCCAGGTGTCAATGATGCACTGACAGTGGTGGGTGGAGGAGGACTTTCTGCCAAAAAGGGTACTGTATCACAAGCGTACAACTGTATACAGTGTTGCTGTAATTGTAAATCTCCGTATATATTTCCGGAGTAACACACAGACTCTCACAGGCTCAGTTTAGATTAGACCAGAATATAAAAAGTAGAAAAAGGGTAATGTATTAGAAGCGTACAGTTGTATACAGTGTTGGGGTCATTTTAAATCTCCGTATATATTTCCAGAGTCAGACACAGACTCTCACAGGCTCAGTATGGATCACACCAGGATATAAAAAGTAGAAAAAGGGTAATGTATCAGAAGCGTACAGCTGTATACAGTGTTGGGGTAATTTTAAATCTCCGTATATATTTCAGGAGCAACACACACACTTACAGGTTCTGTATGGATTACACCAGAATATGAAAAGCAGAAAAAGAGTACTGTATCAGTAGCTTACAGCTGTATACAGTGTTGGGGTAATTTTAAATCTCTGTATATATTTCCGGAGTAACACACAGACGCTCACAGGCTCAGTATGGAGTAGACCAGAATATGAAAAGTATCAAAAGTGTACTGTATCAGTAGCTTACAGCTGTATACAGTGTTGGGGTAATTTTTAATCTCCGTCTATATTTGAGGAGTAACACACAGACGCTCTCTCAGTATGGATTTGACCGTAATACACAAGGCAGAAAAAGAGTACTATATAAGAAGATACTAGCTGTATACGGTTTTGGGGAAAATTGAAATCTCAGCATATATTTCCAGAGTCAGACACAGACTTTCACAGGCTCAGTATGGATTAGACCAGAATATAAAAAACAGAAAAAGGGTAATGTATCCAAAGATACCAGGCGTATACAGTGTAGGGGTAATTGTAAATCTCCATATATATTTCCGGAGTAACACACAGATGCTCTGTCAGTATGGATTTGACAGTAATACAGAAGGCAGAAAAACGGTACTATATCAGAAGATACCAGCTGTATACGGTTTGGGGGAAAATTTCAATCTCCGTATATATTTCCGGAGTCATACACAGATAGTCAGCATGTATTTGTCCGTGATACCAGCCGGTACACGGTAGTGCGTGAGGAGCGTACAGCTCTATACGGTGTGGGAATAAATGAACGCTCGGTAATTGTGCAGAAAAAAAAATAAAAGTATTAGTGCTTTGTAGGTGCTGTGTAAAAAGCAGTCTGCACAGCAGTGTACACACAGCAATACAGCTAACAGGCAGCCTAATAATCAGCTCTGCTGCTACACACAAGAAATTCCTCCCCTGTCACTGGCAGGCAGCCTAATAATCAACTCTGCTGCTGCACACAAGAAATTCCTCCCCTGTCACTGGCAGGCAGCCTAATAACCAGCGCTGCTGCACACAACAAAATCCTCCCCTGTCACTGCACACTAATTGTACAGCACAATCGCTATCAGCACAAGCACAGAATAACTTTTTTTTTCCTGCCTAACTCTCTCCCTACTGAGAACCAGCGGCAGCAACCTCTCCCTACGCTAAGATCGGCAGAAGTAAAATGGCGGTCGGCGGTCAGGGCTTTTATAGCCACTGTGACGCCACACAAAGCAAGCCAATCACTGCAATGCCCTTCTCTAAGATGGTGGTGGCCACTGCCCATGTCATCTCGTTGCCCACAGTGTGCGTCCTTGCTCATTGGCGGAGAAAAGGCGCCTGCAAGCATTATGGGAAAACAGACTTTGAGGCTCGGGTAGACAACCGCATGGCCGACCTCACGCTATAGTCGGGTTTCGCTTGCGAAACCAGACTTTTGGCGAAAGTCGGTGATTTTTGAATCTGACCGACCTGTTCCGCTCAACTCTAGTGCTCATATCAGTACTCTAAACACAAGACATATTGCAACTCTCACAAAACCCCTTTAGGCTATGTGCCCACATTGCAGAAATGCTGCGGAATTGTCCGCAGCATTTCCGCAACTCCCCACTGCGTTTAAAACGCATGTGGAATTCGCATGCGTTTTCCCGCAAAACACAAGCGTTATGCAAGCATTTTTAGCTTGTGGAATTCAAGCGCTTTTCCAAGCGATTTGAAGCATAGCTTGGAAAAGTGATTGACAAGTTGGTCACACTTGTCAAGCATAGTGCTTGACAAGTGTGACCAACGTTGTATTATTGATGCTGCCTATGCAGCATCAATAGTTAAATATGGAATGTTAAAAATAATTAAAAATAAAAAATATGATATACTCACCTCCTGTCGGCCTCAGATCTCCTCAGCGGCGGTCCCTGTCCTCAGCGGCGCTGCCGGCAAATTCCGTTCCCAGTGAGTCATTGCGAGAATGACCTCTGATGATGTAGCATTCACTCGACCGCGACGTCACAAAGGTCATTTTGACGCGAAGCACTCCAGGGAACAAAGCCGCTGCGTGCTCCACTGAGGACCGGGAGGACTCCGGGGGCCGACAGAGGGTAAGCATGTCCCTATTTTTTATTTTAATTCTATTTTTAGCAGGAATACGGTACCCAGGGCCTGGAGGAGAGTCTCCTCTCCTCCAGACCCTGTGTACAATCCACACATGAAACGCTCACTTTACGCATGGTGGGAATGGCCACATGCGTAAAGTGAGCGTTTCAATGCAATCCTATGGCGGCAGAATCGCCGCGATCCAGCAAAATTAATGAACATGCTGCGTTTTTTTCCTTAATGCGATTCAGCTGCAGAAAAAAACGCAGCATGGGCACAGCAACTGCGGAATCCCATAGGATTGCATGGGATGCATCTTAACTAGCATTTTTAAGCGTTTCTGCGGCGGCCTTGCCGCTGTGGAAATGCTTAAAAAACGAAACGTGGCCACACAGCATTAGTATTCCAAATATTGACCATGTAAGGGAACTAACATATGGTGGAACCTGAAATAAGCACGTGAAAATGTATGCCATAGTAAAATATTATACTTATCACTATCTAAAACAGCGGTTCTGAACCTGTGGGTCGCGACCCCCTCGGGGATCAAACGACCAAAACACAGGGGTCGCTTAAAGGAGCCGGCTTCATTAGACATCCATACTTACCCTCCTCGCTCCATCGCTGCAGGTCCCTGCATCCCTGTCGGCGGCGTCAGCTTCCTCCTGGCAGTGCGGTGACGTAGTACCGCTCATTAAGGTAATGAATATGGATTTGATGCCACTCCCATAGGCGTGGCGTCCATATTCATGTCCTTAATGAGCGGTATTACGTCACCGCTGCGTACAGGAGGAAGCTGACGCCGCCGACAGGGATGCAGGGACCTGCAGCGATGGAGCGAGGAGGGTAAGTATGATGGGGGGAGGACGGGGGAGCGAAGCCATGTATACAGGATGGGAGGGGAAGCGGAGCCATATATACAGGATGGGAGGATGGGAGCGGAGCCATGTATATAGGATGGGAGGGTGGGAGCGGAGCCATATATACAGGATGGGAGGGTGGGAGCGGAGCCATGTATACAGGATGGGAGGTTGGGAGCGGAGCCATGTATACAGGATGGGAGGGGGAGCGGAGCCATATATACAGGATGGGAGGATGGGAGCGGAGCCATATATACAGGATGGGAGGGGGAGCGGAGCCATGTATACAGGATGGGAGGATGGGAGCGGAGCCATGTATATAGGATGGGAGGGTGGGAGGGGAGCCATGTATACAGGATGGGAGGGGGAGCGGAGCCATATATACAGCATGGGAGCAGAGCCATGTATATAGGATGGGAGGGTGGGAGCGGAGCCATATATACAGGATGGGAGGGTGGGAGCGGAGCCATGTATACAGGATGGGAGGTTGGGAGCGGAGCCATGTATACAGGATGGGAGGGGGAGCGGAGCCATATATACAGGATGGGAGGATGGGAGCAGAGCCATATATACAGGATGGGAGGATGGGAGCGGAGCCATAAATACAGGATGGGAGGGGGAGCGGAGCCATGTATACAGGATGGGAGGGGAGCGGAGCCATATATACAGGATGGGAGGATGGGAGCGGAGCCATATATACAGGATGGGAGGGGGGAGCGGAGCCATGTATATAGGATGGGAGGGTGGGAGCAGAGCCATGTATACAGGATGGGAAGAGGAGCGGAGCCATATATACAGGATGGGAGGATGGGAGCGGAGCCATGTATACAGGATGGGAAGGGGAGCGGAGCCATATATACAGGATGGGATGATGGGAGCGGAGCCATATATACAGCATATTTCCGATGACTTTAGCCCAGTGACGTAGCAGTGGCGTAGCGTGGGCGGGCGTAGGGCGCGGGCGTAGCGTGGGTGGGCGGGGGGCGGTCCGCCCCAGGCAGCACGTGTGTGGGGCGGCGTGGCAGCAGCAGCAATTCCTCCTCCCACGGAGTCACAGTGCAGCGGCCCGGGACCCTCCGGAGCTGAGCGGCGGATTGGTGAGTCCACTGTGCGGGGAGAGGGGGGACCTGGCCTGAGCAGGTGACGCAATACTTACCTCTCCCCGTGCCTCTGTAGCTCCAGGCTCCAGGGGGCGCCTGCAGGGCGCCCGCGCTTCCTGTCACAGCAGCGCTGCTGGATGATGTCATCATTCAGCGGCCGGATGTGGCAGAGAGCGCGGGCGCCGGACAGGTGAGATGTGAGGTGTATGTGTCTGTGTGTATCAGTGTGTGTGTGTGTGTGTCTGCCTGCATGTGTGTATGTGAGAGAGTGCTGCGGTGCTGTCTGTGTGTGGTGCTGTATGTGTGATGGTGATGGGGGAGGCAGTGATGGTGGTGAGGAGGCAAAGATGATGATGCGGAGCCAATGATGATGGGCAGGCAAAGATGATGAAAATGGGGAGGTGATGATGATGGGCAGGCAATGATGATGATGATGATGGGGAGGCGATGATGATGGGGAGCCAATGATGATGAGCAGGCAATGATCATGATGATGGGGAGCCAATGATGATGGGCAGACAATGATGATGATGATGATGGGGAGGCAATGATAATGATGATGGGGAGGCAATGATGATGGGGAGGCGATGATGATGATGGGGAGGCAATGATGATGATAATGGGGAGTCTTTCCACAGTGCCCTTTCCTGAGCCGTAACAGTGCAGAACGCAGTACAGTGCAGAGGAGAGCTCCATATTTTGTATGGAGCATTATATGGGGACCAGTATTCTTTATGGAGCATTATATTTGGCCCATAATACTGTATGGAGGACTATGTGGTGCCCATAATATTGTATGGAGGACTGTAATTATTTTTTGGTTTGGGGGTCACCGCAACATGAGGAACTGTATTGCGGGGTCACGGCATTAGAAAGGTTGAGAACCACTGATCTAAAATATGGAATCTACATTATAAAATTGAACTCAAACCCTTTTTAATGTGTGAAAAAAAGAAAAGCATGTTAATATAATGCATGATATTTTCTAAACAAGATTTCCTGGATTTGTGTAGTAAATTGCATCAATAATATGGAATTTATGATGTTCCGCTTGCCTCAAGAGTTTAGAAAATGCACCAATAATATAGCAAATAATATAAAAGATAACATGTTGGTGATATAAGCACCAATAATGATTTTGAATAGCGTAGACCTATATCCCTGCATAAAGTTGTTTTAAGAACAAAATAATCTCATTTATTTCCCCCTCATCATCATCCTCATAGAAATATGGAATTTAATAATAATAATAATTTTATTTCTATAGCGTCAACATATTTGACAACACTACAATTAAGAGGGAACATGTACAGACAATAAAGACGATAAAAGGTAACAGATGGGAGGAGTGAGTGAGTGAGAGCCCAACTCGCAAGCTTACAATCTAAAATGATAAAAAAATAATGATCATGAGCAGTTGTGCCAATTTTCTAAAGTTTTAATGCAAACTTTAAGCACAAACAGCTCAAATTCCTAAACTGTGGATTGTGAAAATGTTTAAGTTGTATGATCGTCACAAAGGTTAGTGGTGGAAATGTTAAATCGACATTTGTTCATGACAAGTTCTTGAGCACATCATGGTGAGAATGCCAAGCAAATATTAAAAAAGGTTAAAAAGACAGCTTTTCTTGTACGCAGAGATACAGCGTAAATACCTTAGCTCAACGAAATATGTACTAGAAGGTGATGTTCACAGATAATGGTTGCAAGCAATGAGATTACTTTTAAAATAGCAATTTTACTTTCAGTTACAGACAATGTACTGCCATTTAAACAAAAAGAAAGTCTCATTTTAGTTATATAAAATTTATTGCATTTTGGGTTAAACAGTTGTACAGAGAAATGTAACTTGATGTGTTATAGAGCTTTAAAATGGAAAAACCTTTTAACATCTTAGTTCCCGCACCAATATATTAGACAAAAGTGTTATTGATGCCTTTCCCAACCCACTAGAATTACCACAATCCCAAGAACAGTGATTTCCAATCAGGGTTAGTCTTGGCCCAACTGAGTATCATAAGACCTAGTGTTGGACACATGCACTATCATAAAAATGGTGCCAAATGTCCATCAGAAGACAAAGTTATGTGGAGCTCATCACTTGCCAATAGATTACCCCTTGAAAAAAGAAATCCTATATTAGTAGGATTAAGCACTCAGCTCCAGAGATGGGCGGATCGTTTTGTGGTTTCTAGTTTCTAGGCCGGGTCAGATGTCTCTGTGACCGCTGGATGGAAGTTCTGCGAATTTCTTACCTTTCAGGAACCCCTTCAAATTAGCTGAGCTGGCGCAACATCATCTGTGTGCCAGACATTATGATATCATGCCAACATGGCTAATTGAAAGCCTCACCGGGGATCCCAGAGGTTAAGAGATTTACAAGCCTCAATCCAGTGGCCGCCAGAGACTGATGACTTGGCCAATGGATAGAGTCTCACATTTTGATCGATCCATCTCTACAACTAATGAGGGAGCGTGTTCGCCACTGCTTGATTCTCGATCAAGCATCAGGGTGCTCGGGTATGTACATTACTCGATTAAATATCACAGGTGCTTGATCGTAATGCTTGAGTCCCCACCATGCATGTTTTGCACCTTTTTGACAGCCAATAAACATGCGGGGATTGCCTGACATACACGATATTGCCGGAGCCATGTTGGCTACTGGCATTACTGTGATTGGTCAGCCGCACCACGTCATTGGCTCTTAAATAAGACCCGGTGATGCGAAACTCAAAATAATGTCCTCAGGACGCAGTTCAGGGAGAGTTGTTATAGGAGGGAGAGCGTAGTTTACAGCATGCATATAGTCAAGGTTTATTGCCTTACTGTCCTTCTATAGGTATACTGGTGCTGCAACCTAAAATAACACACTTTTCTGGGCTACAAACTGTTCTTTCTCTAGTAAAACCACTGTTATCTGCTTTCAGTGTAGGATAGCTGGTGGAGGAGAAATAGTTTTCTATTAGAGGCATATAGTAAAGGTTTAATAGTGCTCTTTTTTTTATACCACTGCTGCACCATTAAAAAGTGTCTTTTTCAGGGATACAAATTTTCCTTTCTTTAGAAAAAAATATAGTTACTTGCATTCAGTGGAGAAATAGTTTTGGATTAGAGGCATATAGTCAGGGTTTAATATTGCTATTGCATTACTTACAGTGCCTTGCGAAAGTATTCGGCCCCTTGGAACTTTTCAACCTTTTCTCACATATCATGCTTCAAACATAAAGATACCGAATATAAATTTTTGGTGAAGAATCAACAAGTGGGACACAATTGTGAAGTTGAACAAAATTTATTGGATATTTTAAATTTTGTGGAAATACGAAAACTGAAAAATGGGGCGTGCAATAATATTCAGTCCTTTTACTTACAGTGCCGCAATCTCACTCCAGAAGTTCATTGTGGATCTCTTAATGATCCAATGTTGTCCTAAATGACTACTGATGATAAACATAATCCACCTGTGTGCAATCAAGTCTCCGTATAGATGCACCTGCTCTTTGATAGTCTCAGGGTTCTGTTTGAAGCACAGAGAGCATCATGAAGACCAAGGAACACAACAGGCAGGTCCGTGATACTGTTGTGGAGAAGTTTAAAGCCGGATTTGGATACAAAATGATTTCCAAAACTTTAAACATCCCAAGGAGCACTGTGCAAGCGATCATATTGAAATGGAAGGAGTAGCATACCGCTGCAAATCTACCAAGACCCGGCCGTCCCTCTAAACTTTCATGTCAAACAAGGAGAAGACTGAAAGGAGATGCAGCCAAGAGGCCCATGATCACTCTGGATGAACTGCAGAGATCTACAGCTGATGTGGGACAGTCTGTCCATAGGACAACAATCAGTCGTACACTGCACAAATCTGGCCTTTATGAAACAGTGGAAGAAGAAAGCCATTTTTAAAGATATCCATAAAAAGTGTTGCTTAAAGTTTGCAACAAGCCACTTGGGAGACACACCAAACATGTGGAAGAAGGTGCTCTGGTCAGATGAAACCAACATCGAACTTTTTGGCAACAATGCCAAACAAAATGTTTGGCGTAAAGGCAACACAGCTCAACACCCTGAACACACCATCCCCACTGTCAAACATGGTGATGGCAACATCATGGTTTGGGCCTGCTTTTCTTCAGCAGGGACAGGGAAGATGTTTAAAATTGATGGGAAGATGGATGGAGCCAAATACAGGACCATTCTTGAAGAAAACCTGTTGGAGTCTACAAAAGACCTGAGACTGGGATGAAGATTTGTCTTCCAACAAGATAATGATCCCAAACATAAAGCAAAATCGACAATGGAATTGTTCACAAATAAACGTATCCAGGTGTTAGAATGGCCAAGGCAAATCCAGACCTGAATCCAATCGAGAATCTGTGGAAGGAGCTGAAAACTGCTGTTCTCAAACGATCTCCATCCAACCTCACTGAGCTTGAGCTGTTTACAAAGGAAGAATGGGCAAGAATTTCCGTCTCTCGATGTACAAAACTGATAGAAACATACCCCAAGCGACTTGCAGCTGTAATCGCAGCAAAAGGTGGCGCAACAAAGTATTAAGTTAAAGGGGCTGAATAATATTGCACGCCCCACTTTTCAGTTTTTGTATTTCCACAAAAATTTAAAATAACCAATAAATTTCATTCAACTTCACAATTGTGCCCCACTTGTTGATTCTTCACCAAAAATTTACATTTGGTATCTTTATGTTTGAAGCATGATATGTGGGAAAAGGTTGAAAAGTTCCAAGGGGCCGAACACTTTCGCAAAGGCACTGTATGTACTACTGCTGCACCATTAAAAAAAGTCCTTTTCAGGTCTAAATATTTTCTTTTCTCTAGTAAAACTGCTATTATCTGCATTCAGTGGAGGGATAGTTTTGGATTAGAGGCATATAGACAGGGTTTAATGTTTCTATTGCAGTATTTTTATACCGCTGCTGCACCATTAAAATAAAAGTAATTTTCAGGGGTATATATTTTCCTTTCTCTAGTAAAACTGCTATTACTTGCATTCATTGGACAGATAGTATTAGATTAGAGGTATTTAAGTAGAGATGGGCAAACCCGAACAGTAAAGTTCGGCATCCGTACCGAACACCTACTGTTCGGGCATGGACACCGAACACGGACTTTACCAGGCAATCAATGTTGCTGTTCTGGTTCAGCTGCCCGAACACCCGTGGTTTGTCATGCTGTCATGTGCATGGCAGTGCGGCAGACACCGCTTATGATTGGCGGTGAAATCATCCCCGCCAGTCAGAGAGCCGCGGTACCCACGCTGTCAAAAGACAGCATGAGCGCTCATCTGTGATCGGAGGTTTACCTCCGGTCACTGGTGTCAGCTGATGGGACTACTGATCCCATCGTCTGACACCTTCAGCCGCTAATAACAGTCAGAGTGGATGGGAGTATTCATCAGCCGCTTCTACGCTGTAAATAAATAATAAAAAAATGGTGTTGGTCCCCCTGTATTTTTGATAACCAGCCAGGCAAAACTCACAGCTGGGGGCTGCAACCCTCAGCTGTCACCTTCATCAAGGCTGGTTATCAAGAATAAAGGGGTCCCCATGCTGTTTTTTTTAAATTATTGAAATAAATAATTTAAAAAAACGGCGTGGGTTCCCCCCCATTTTTGACAACCAGCCTTGCTAAAGCAGACACCTAGGAGTTGGTATTCTCAGGCTGTTAAGGGGCCGTGGATATTAGCCCCCCAGCCTAAAAATAGCAGCCCACAACTGCCCAGAAAAGGCACAGCTATTAGATGCGCCAATTCTGGAGCTTTGCCTGGCTCTTCCCACTTGCCCTGTAGCGGTAGTAAGTGGGGTTAATATTTGTGGGGTTGAGGTCACCTTTGTATTGTTAGTAGAGTTGAGCGATACTTTCCGATATCCTAAAGTATCGGAATCGGAATGGTATCGCCGATATCACTAAAATATCGGCGATACCCGATACCGATACCGGAAGTCCCATGTAAGTCTATGGGAACAAAATATCGCAACTAAAAAAAACCCATTCTTTCCTTGTAAACACTAAATATACACACATAGAATACATATATATATATATACATGTCATTGTGACATATATATATACATATATGTATAGTTTATACACTTCTACATAGTAAAATATCCTCTCATTCAATTGCCGGGTAAAGCCGGCTTCAGTGAAAAGACAGAAGCACCCGACATGAAATGACACTTGGTGTACATAGGGTTAACCATGTCTTTTCATGTCGTTTGCTATCTGATTTGCACAAACAATTAAATCAGACTATGTGTGCAAAATTTCACACCTGTAGGGGTTAATTAAAGGTGTAAATTCGTTGTAAAAAAAACGGACTTTTTTTGCTACGAATTTACACCTTTAATTAACCCCTACAGGTGTGAAATTTTGCACACATAGTCTGATTTAATTGTTTGTGCAAATTAGGCTGGAGTCACACACAACCACAAAAAATCGGTCCGTTTTAGACGGTCGACAATCGGATCAAAATAAAAACATCACACATCCTTCTGGCATCCGATTTTCCTTCAAAGATGCGATTTAATCGCATGTGTGTGTACCTTGTAACATCCGATTTTCATCCGACTTGCGAGATTTTCTCGCAGGCTTGCAAAACTGACATATAATGGATCCAAAAGAATAGTATTTAAATGCCAAAAGAAAGAATAGATATATACACATAGAGCACATATATATATATATATATATATATATATATATGTCATTGTGACATATATATATATACATATATTTATATTCTTACACTTCTACATACTGTTATAGCCGCTAATTCAATTGCCGGCTTCAGTGAAATCACAGAAGCCGACATGAAATGATACATTGTTTCCACACATTTAACCATGTAATTTCATGTATTTTTATATATGTTTGAAACATACAATTACATGAGTATATGTGTGCTAAATTTCAGACATGTAGGGGTTAATTAAAGGTGTAAATTCGTTAAAAAAAAATGCGTGGGCTCCCGCTGTATTTTCTCCACCAGACAGACAAAGCAAGCGAGTGGGGGCAGATAATAATAGCCTAGGGAGGGTACATTTTTTTTGTGCCCCCCTGGCTACTAACATCTGCCCCCAGACACCCCAGAAAGGGCAAATCTATAATTAGATTCGCCCTTTCTGGCACTTTGCCCGTCTATTCCCATTGCCCTGTAGCGGTGGCGAATGGGTTAATAAGGGGTTAAAATGACCTTGCAATTGAAAGGTCACTTTAAGCCAGGTTAATAATTGATAGCTGTCAATTAGGCAACTATCAATTATTAATCCTATTGTATGAAAGAAAAATCAAACACACACACTTTAATAAAAAATAAGTTTAATTAAATAATCACACAGTTTTTGACCATATTTTATTTTCCTGCTAAAACCATTTCCTGTAATAAAAATAAAATAAAAAAGCAAAATTATACTTACCAATCCGATGTACAGTCAGGTCCCACGGTGTAATCCATCAGAAAGGGTTAACAGGTTAAAGGTCGCAGAGAGCTAATAATGCTGTCTCAGACCTGTATTCCCTGAATGAATAACTTCCTCTCCCAGCGAAAGTAGAGGAATAGATTCATGAATGGAGCTTAATTGATTTCTTGCCAATTTAACTGTAGTGACCTGACCTAAAGGGAAAGTGGACACAATCAATTAAGCTTCATTCATTAAACACATCCTCTCCTGTCGCCAGGAGAGGAACTTATTCATTCATGAGCTTTGAGCTGAGCATGCAGGATTACTTGCACTGCTTGGCTCAAAGCTAGTTAACCCTTTGTGAAGGATTACAGCGTGGGACGTGACAGATCGGCGGAATAGGTAAGAATAATGTTGTTTTATTTCTTTTTCTTTATTTTAGGAGATCAATGGCTTCGCACGGATTTAGTGTAAAATAAAATATGGTCAAAAAAATGTGTTTTTATTTCATTAAAATTATTTATTCTTAAAGTGTGTGTGTTTTTTTATTTACTTCAATAGGATTAATAATTGATAGTTGTCTAATTGACAGCTATCAATCATTAACCTGCCTTAAGGTCACCTTTCAATTGCAAGGTGACAGTAAGGTGAGATTAACCCATTCGCCACCGCTACAGGGCAATGGGAATAGACGGGCAAAGTGCCAGAAAGGGCGAATCTAATTATAGATTTGCCCTTTCTGGGGTGTCTGGGGGCAGATGTTAGTAGCCAGGGGGGGCACAAAAAAATGCACCCTCCCTGGGCTATTATTATCTGCCCCCACTCGCTTTGCTTTGTCTGTCTGGTGGAGAAAATACAGCGGGAGCCCACGCATTTTTTTTCAACGAAATTACACCTTTAATTAACCCCTACATGTCTGAAATTTTGCACAAATACACTCATGTAATTGTATGTTTCAAACATATATAAAAATACATGAAATTACATGGTTAAATGTGTGGAAACAATGTATCATTTCATGTCGGCTTCTGTGATTTCACAAAACCCGGCAATTGAATTAGCGGCTATTACAGTATGTAGAAGTGTATGAACTATAAATATATGTATATATACATGTCACAATGACATGTATATATATATGTATGTGTTCTATGTGTATATATCTATTCTTTCTAGTCTTTATTAAAGCTGTCAGTGTGATTTTACAGTATAGGCGGGGATGAATTGCCGGCTTTTCTAAAGGACACCGATGCGATTTCATCGCAAGTCACACAGTGTGGTCCGTTTGTAATCAGATTTTTCATCGCTCCCATATACTTGCATTGGCGATTGTCGACCGACAATCGGTGACAATCGCAGCATGCTGCGATTGTACACGGACGTTTAAAACGGACCACAAAAAATCTGATACTGGGAGCTGCTCCATAGATTAACATAGGTCCGACTGCAATGTGATATTTCATCGCATTGCAGTCGTCCGATTTTGTCGCCAGTGTGACTCCGGCCTAAGGTACTGCCACACTAAACAATCCCGCTAGCGATCTCGTTAGCGTTGCATACTAATGAGATCGCTAGCGGGATCGTTTCTATATCGCTAAATGCGGCCACATTTAGCGATATAGTTAACGACGCTATCGCCGTTAGCGATCTTCTTAACGACTTTAGCGGTACAAAAGTACCGCTAAATCGCTAAGAAAAGGTGCCACACAGCGATAAGATACTTACCCAGCGGGAGCGCCAGCGATGAAATATGGTCCGGAGCGATTCCAGCGACGAGCGAGATCACAGCAGGAAGCTCGTCGCTGGAAGCTGCCGCACTGAACAATATCGCTAACGGGATCGCTAAATAGTGACGTTTTTTAGCGATCCCGTTAGCGATATTGTTTAGTGTGGCATACCCTTTAAGATAGCAAAGGACATGAAAAGACATGGTTAACCCTATGTACACCAAGTGTCATTTCATGTCGGGTCACCCGACATGAAATGACACTTGGTGTACATAGGGTTAACCATGTCTTTTCATGTCCTTTGCTATCTAATTTGCACAAACAATTAAATCAGACTATGTGTGCAAAATTTCACACCTGTAGGGGTTAATTAAAGGTGTAAATTCGTTGTAAAAAAAACGGACTTTTTTGCTACGAATTTACACCTTTAATTAACCCCTACAGGTGTGAAATTTTCACACATAGTCTGATTTAATTGTTTGTGCAAATTAGATAGCAAAGGACATGAAAAGACATGGTTAACCCTATGTACACCAAGTGTCATTTCATGTCGGGTTCTGCATTTTCACAAAAGCCGGCAATTGAATTAGCGGCTATTATACTATGTAGAAGTGTATGAACTACAAATATAAATATATATATATATGTGTCACAAATTCAATGACATGTATATATATATATGAGGTGTAAAATTGCTGAAAAAAAATGCGTGGGCTCCCGCCCTATTTTCGCAACCAGACAGACAAAGCCAGTGAGTGGGGGCAGATAATAATAGCCCAGAGAGGGACCATTATTTTTGCCCCCCCGGCTACTAACATCTGCCCCCAGACACCCCAGGAAAGACAAATCTATAATTAGATTCGCCCTTTCTGGCACTTTGCCCGTCTATTCCCATTGCCCTGTAGCGGTGGCGAATGGGTTAATATGGGGTTAAAGCCACCTTGCTATTGAAAGGTGACCTTAAGCCAGGTTAATAATTGAGAGCTGTCAATTAGACAACTATCAATTATTAATCCTATTGCATGAAATAAAAATAAAACACACACACTTTAATTAAAAATCATTTTAATGAAATAAAGACACATGTTTTTGACCATCTTTTATTTTACTGCAAAAACCATTTCCTGTAATAAAAATAAAATAAAAAAGCAAAATTATTCTTACCTATCCCATGCACAGTCAGGTCCCACGGTGTAATCCTTCAGAAAGGGTTAATGTTTACTGCAGGGACCGCAGCTAATGCTGCAGCCTCACAGTAAACCCCAAATGATTGAGTTCCTCTCCTGCCTGACAGGAGAGTAAAGGCTGGGTGTCACATAACGATACACCAGCGATCCCGACAACGATATGCACTTGTCAGGATCGCTGGTGTATCGCTACATGATCGCTGCTGAGCTGCCAAACAGGCAGCTCAGGCAGCGATCTGGGACAGCGACACTGCGGGTAACATCGCTTAAGGGCCCGTCTCACATAGCGATATCGCTACCGAGATCGCTGCTGAGTCACTAGTTTTGTGACGCAGCAGCGAGCTCACCAGCGATATCGCTGTGTGTGACATTCAGCGACGATCAGCCCCCTGCCGGGTATCGCTGATCGTCGCAGAAATGTCAGGACCTTTTTTTGATCGCTGGTTTCCCTCTGACAGGCACGCATCGCTGCGTGTGACAGGCGGGAGACCAGCGATCCGCTGGTAACCAAGGTACACAGCGGGTTTCCAGGCACCGCGCAGCGCTTGGAAACCCGCTATGTACCTTGGATACCAGCTCCCTGCATCAGGGCGCTGGTATCCAAGGTACACAGCGGGTTTCTAGGCACAGCCCCGCGCCTGGAAACCCGCTGTGTACCTTGGTTACCAGCGGATCGCTGGTCTCCCGCCTGTCACACGCAGCGATGTGTGCCTGTCAGCGGGAAACCAGCGATCAAAGGTCCTGACATTTCAGCGACGATCAGCGATACCCGGCAGGGGGGCTGATCGTCGCTGAATGTCACACACAGCGATATCGCTGGTGAGCTCGCTGCTGCGTCACAAAACTAGTGACTCAGCAGCGATCTCGGTAGCGATATCGCTATGTGAGACGGGCCCTTAAGTGGAAAGCTTAATTGATTGCTTTCCACTTTCACTTCAGGTCAGCCAGGGACACAATCAGTGACGTCAGAGGGAACTGATTAACAAAAATAGGGGTTCCCTTCGAAAAAAAAATGGCGTGGGGTCCCCCCTATTTTTGTTAACCAGCCAGATGAAGCAGACCGCTGAGGCCTGGATTTTCAGGCTGTTAAGGAGCCAAGATCCATGGACCTTGCCAGCCTGATAATACCAGGCCACAGCAGTCTGCATATCTTGGCTGATTAACAAAAATAGGGGATCCCCTCGAAAAAAATTGGCGTGGGGTCCCCCCTATTTTTGTTAACCAGCCAGATGAAGCAGACCGCTGAGGCCTGGATTTTCAGGCTGTTAAGGAGCCAAGATCCATGGACCTTGCCAGCCTGATAATACCAGGCCACAGCAGTCTGCATATCTTGGCTGATTAACAAAAATAGGGGATCCCCTCGAAAAAAATTGGCGTGGGGTCCCCCCTATTTTTGTTAACCAGCCAGATGAAGCAGACCGCTGAGGCCTGGATTTTCAGGCTGTTAAGGAGCCAAGATCCATGGACCTTGCCAGCCTGATAATACCAGGCCACAGCAGTCTGCATATCTTGGCTGATTAACAAAAATAGGGGATCCCCTCGAAAAAAATTGGCGTGGGGTCCCCCCTATTTTTGTTAACCAGCCAGATGAAGCAGACCGCTGAGGCCTGGATTTTCAGGCTGTTAAGGAGCCAAGATCCATGGACCTTGCCAGCCTGATAATACCAGGCCACAGCAGTCTGCATATCTTGGCTGATTAACAAAAATAGGGGATCCCCTCGAAAAAAATTGGCGTGGGGTCCCCCCTATTTTTGTTAACCAGCCAGATGAAGCAGACCGCTGAGGCCTGGATTTTCAGGCTGTTAAGGAGCCAAGATCCATGGACCTTGCCAGCCTGATAATACCAGGCCACAGCAGTCTGCATATCTTGGCTGATTAACAAAAATAGGGGATCCCCTCGAAAAAAATTGGCGTGGGGTCCCCCCTATTTTTGTTAACCAGCCAGATGAAGCAGACCGCTGAGGCCTGGTTTTTCAGGCTGGTAAGGATCCAATATCCATGGACCTTGCAAGCCTGATAATACCAGGCCACAGCAGTCTGCTTAGCTTGGCTGGTTAACAAAAATAGGGGATCCCCTCGAAAAAAAAACGGCGTGGGGATCCCCCCTATTTTTGTTAACCAGCCAAGTAAAATGCAGACTGCTGCGGCCTGGTATTAAAAGACTGTCAAGGCCCATGGATTTTGGCCCTCAACAGCCTGATAATACCAGGCTACAGCAGCCCCACATTTGGCGCATCAAAAGATGTGCCAATTGTGGCACTTTACCCGGCTCTTCCCACTTGCCCTGTAGCGGTGGCAAGCGGGGTAATAAGGGGTTAATGTCACTGTTGATTGCACGGTGACAATAAGCCCGGTTAATAATGGAGAGGTGTCAATAAGACACCGATCCATTATTAATCCCAAAGTTATTAAATGTTTAAAAAAAAGACAGCAAGAAAAAAGTCTTTTAATGAAATAAAAGAGACAACACAGTTTTCATTAATTTTATTATACTCTCATTCCTGCGACGCCATCGATCTCCTGTAAAAAAAGAAAAAAAAAAAACCAACAGTATACCACCTGTCCGACGCAGTCCATAACGATAGTCCCACGACGATCCAGCTCTGCTACATCGCAATGACAGGCAGAGCCTGTCATTGCAACGCAGCACAGCTGATTACCTGCTTCTCCGGCTGTGACGTCATCGGACTGACTGCTTTACGGCCGCGATTACCCAGCAGTCACTGCAGTTATCGCGAGAAACTGCATGTGACCGCCGGGGAAAGAAGATGGCGGCCATGAAGCAGTGCAGGACGTGACCGCCGGAGATCTTCTGCCGGGTAAGTGCCGCTGACTCCTGACAGACCCGACCGACGGACACTGACAGTGACAGTGACAATCCCGATTCCGGTATCCGATAAGACGAAAATATCGGAACTCGGAATCGGAATTCCGATACAGCTAATATCGGCCGATACCCGATATTTGCAGTATCGGAATGCTCAACACTAATTGTTAGGTGACATCAAGCCCATGGATTATTAATGGAGAGGCATCTGTAAGACACCTATCCATTACTAATTCTATAGTTGTATTGTAAATAAAGGCACAGCCAGAATATAGTCCTATATTATTAATAAACGAAACACAGGTTTCCATTTTTATTTATAAATAGCAAACACAGTTATACTCATCAAATGCCTATTCCACCAAAGCCCTCAATCTCCTGTAACAAACCAAAAACAAAAAAAACAACATTATACCACACCTGCCTGTTGTTCTGTCCCACACTGTAATCCATGTCTGGAAATAAACAGTTTGCAACCTGGATGGTGCCAAGATGCGAGCATCCAGGCTGAGAACCACTGGTGACTGAACTGCTGTGAGCGCAGCCTCAGTGACTGGTGGTGACATCATCGAGGTTATTTCTGGTTACTGAGGCTCCATTCCCAGCTGGACTGAACTGTCGTGACCTCTGTGCTCGTTGAGAGCTCACTGAGGTTACGACAGTTCAGCCAGGCTGGGAATGGAGCCTCAGTGACTGGAGGTAACCTTGATGCTGTCAGCAGCGGTCACTGAGGCTGCGCTCACAGCAGTTCAGTCACCAGAGGTTCTCAACCTGGACGGTCGCATCTTTACAATGTCAAGGTTGAAAACTGTTTATCCTCCAGACACGGATTACAGCGTGGGGCAGAATGACAGACAGATATGGTATAATGTTGTTTTTTTTATTTTTGGTTTGTTACAGGAGATTGAGGTCTTCGGTTGAATTAGGCATTTGATGAGTATAACTGTGTTTGTTATTTTTAAATAAAAATGACTTGATTTGTATAGTGAGTGATTAGGATTTCAACATATGGTCATATGAATAGCGGCACTACAGCTCTTGATTTACTAATTCAGCTAGTTTGGATACTAAATAGTTATTTTTTTCTACACCCTGAGTGTATCCCTGTTGCCATGGATATGGCTAAACACCATGCTCCTTTGCATTCAGCTGTCAACCTTGTTAACATGTGCGCTGTGTCAAGGTCCTGTGGATTTGGTCATGTGACTTGGTCACGTGATAGTACTCCCAGGTCATTGATCTGGTGCGCTGATGCAAGCAGGTGTTTGTCAGCTGGCAGTGAAGCAGTGAATGATGGTGTGTTCCGGGTTCACTGCAGTAGTGTATTTGCGATTAGTTAATGTAGCTGATATTTTGAGCGCCAATGATTATATATGCACCTATTGGTCAGGGGTAGAGATGAGCGACTTTGCCTTTTTAAGGTCGAGTCGGGTTTCATGAAATCCGACTTTCTCAAAAGTCAAGTCGAGTCGAACGAAATCGGCCGACTATTGGGAAAAGTCGGTGGTCCGACTGAAACACGAAACTCAATGCAAGTCAATGGGGAAGCAAAGTCGGCAAGAAGTGGAGGACAGTAAACACACCTATAGTGCCCATTTGAATGGCAACGACATCAATTCTTATTACTTAAGCTTGGCAATCTTAATTTACTTTATAATAATAGTTACGCATTAAAAACTGGGGGTTATTTGCTAAACTTGGGAGGGTGTAGGGCTGGCTCCCGGTTTTCGTGTGCCCTGGGCCAAAGAGTGCAGTGGCCCCTTTAAAACATACCACAATTCTTGATGCTCCGATACGGCACAGAAATATAGGTATAGTACAATGAAAAAATTTTTCACTTCTTACATGACATGACTGATATCTATGTTAAAATCTACAATAGCTCAAAAACCGGACAGTATATTCCTCCATACAGTTTTAAATGGCCACCACATAGTGCGCCATACAGAATAATGAGCCCCATATATTGCTCCATACATAATTGGTCCCATATAATGTTTCCATACAGTATATGATAGTCCCCATATAATGTGCCAAAAAAGATTAGGACGGTCCCATAGAGTAGAATGAGCCCCAAATATTGCTCCATACAGTATAATGAGTCGCATATAAAGCTCTATAAAAGTTATGATGGGGCCCCATATATCATATATTGCTCCATACAGAATGGCTCCATATAAGTCCGTACAGAATAGGCCCCAATGTGCCCATATGATGCTCCATATCCAAATGATGCCCCATAAAAATGACCCCATATGATTCTCCAGTATATGATGGGCCCCATGGATGATGCTCCAGTGTCTTATGGGCCAAAATAATTCTCCATATATAATGGACCCCATTTATAATTCTCCATTATATAATGGTCCCCGTAAATGCGCTCCAGTGTCTGTTATCCCCTTTTAGAATGCTCCAGTTTATTTATGGGCCCCATGGACGCTTCTCCAGTGTCTGATCTGCCCCTTTAGAATGCTCCAGTATATGATGGGCCCCATAGATGATGCTCCAGTGTTTTGATCTGCCCCATTTAGAATGTTCCAGTATATGATGGGCCCCATGGATGAAAGCTCCAGGTAGATGGGCCCAATATAATGCTCCATATATAAAAGGGCCCCATTTATAATGAACCCGTGTATAATGGTCCCCGTAAATGCTGCTCCAGTGTCCCGTTTTCCACCTTTTAGAATGCTTCAGTATATGATGGGCCCCCTGGATGCTGCTCCAGTGTTGATCTGCCATTTTAGAATGCTCCATATACTATGGGCCCCCTGGATGATGCTGCAGTGTATGATGGGCCAATATAATGCTCTATATATAATGGGCCCCATTTATAATGATTCAGTATATAATTGTCCCCGTAAATGCTGCCCAGTGTCTGTTTTCCCCCTTTAGAATGCTCCCGTATAGATGGGCCCCATGGATGATGCTCCAGTGTCTGATCTGCCCCATTTGAATACTCCAGTATATGATGGGCCCCATGGATGATGCTCCAGTGTATGATGGGCCAATTAATGCTCCAGTGTTTTAATGGGCTCCGTAAATACGCTCCATTTTCTGATTTCCCCCATTTAGAATGCTCCAATTATGATGGGCCCCATGGATGATGCTCCAGTGTCTTATGGGCCAAAATAATGCTCCACATATAATAGGTCTCATTTATAATGCTCCAGTGTATAATGGGCCCCGTAGGTCTGCTTTCCCGTGTCGATTCCCCCATTTAGAATGCTCCCTGTATGATG